>BMAO01039292.1:0-53060 GCA_019973975.1 Trichonephila clavata | reverse complement strand
CGTTTTGCTCTGAGTATATATATACCTACGTCCATATTAATTCAGAATTACGCTGAGATCAAAATCTAAAATACATATACAAATATATCACCCATAAAACGACTACACATATCTTTAAGAATCATACGCAAAATTTAGGAAGCTACCAGATGACATCGTTAGTACGGGACAGTACAAAAGTGTAAGAGGGGGATATATAAATAATAGAGTCAAAGAAGTAAAATTGTTCGGAAGCACCTTACAAGCCTTTCAGTGTAATAACCACACAGTTGTGACAGAAAGAACGCAATGGCATGAGTTTTTTTTGGCAGAATTATCGGCCGTCTGAAAAGTGAGCGTACTCTTCTGGAAGTATCTGAGGAACCTGGAATCGAACAGAGTATCATCTCCAGGCTTCCGCAAAGTTTTCAAGATGATGGTAATTTGAGAAGAGTCAATTGTTAGTAACTATCACATAACAGAAAATTAAACTGCACCGTCAGAAATATCTCGTTGATTAATTTGCTGGCTAAAATGGCAAACCAGCTCATGAAATCCATAGAGACCTACGTTTCTAAGAAAACCATCAAATTATGAAAACTGACAAGAAAAGATTTAATAGCAGCACACATTTCTAGATTGATGTCAAATGCGGAGATAACCAAGAACAGATGAATTGAAATAAATCTGGGATATTTTAGGTTACCTGGAATGTTAATAGTTAGATAACCAACAAAAATTGATCTTTACCAAAATAGTGTTTTTCACTATCAAACATATTTTGTGTTTTTCAATTATTGTGTTCTTAAATACAAAGGTGTCACTACAATACTTGCTTAAGTTATTTTCTTAACATATATGCCAGTTACGTTATTAGCCAATATAATTTAGTGATGGATAACTTATTATTTTAATTATTTGTCCTTAATTCATTCTAATTAACTAAACAATAAATCAACACATTTTCAAAAATTTTAATAAAAATTTAAATAAGCACCCTTAAATTTTATCAAATAATTCATTGTAGTTTTAAGGAAGATTCATTTGAAAGAAAAAATTTTATAGATAAAAAATTAAAGAATTTTATTCATAATATTAATAGTATTTTGCCATTATTGATAGGGTAAACATGAAAAATAAGGGAACCAAAAGTTTAATTGAAATATATTACACTAAAACACTTTCCATTTTTCAGAACTAAAGATATTTCGAACTTTAGAGTATGAGTTTTATAATGGTATATATGTAGAAAACTCTAACTGTGTTGTTCAAAAATCTTCTTGTCCATTTAACTAAAATTTGCTGTAACATGGGCACAATTGTGAAATAGGGGTTGGCATACTGGCTGAAATTGCTCTGCGCCATTAAATCCTACAGTCAAATACGTGCAGGTTGCATTATAAAAAGGATAACAGAAACTTCCACCTCTACATTCACCTTTTCCCAGCGGAAATACATTTTTACACATATCACGTGTTTGGCGAAAGGTAAAAATAATAAAGAGGTGAAAAACAGATAAAATATTGAATTAGCACACATTATTAAAAACTTAAGGAAAAACAACATTTTATGAGGACTTGTCCTTGTATCATACGCTACAATCATTAGAATAGAAAGAGTCACCCTGTAACTAGACCCATTCCTCATTGAATCAGAATGGACACGAGCCACAAAATTGCACCTATTCCTGTCCTTGATTTTCATCATAGTAGTTATCATCACAGAAAGAAGAAATGTAGGATGCATTGTGTTTTCTAGCTTTTCTTGTTGTCCTGCGTTTTGCCCCTGCACTTTCTCTACGACCTCTGTTGGAAACTTTCGTAAATGCCAAACCTTCTGCACTTGCTGGCTATCTTGCAACATTTCATTGCTATTAATGATTTCTTGTTTGTTTTCAGTAAGGTAATTGAACTCAGTTTCTTTAAAAGTGGTTACTGATGACTGCGCGATTCAGTGACAATAGATGGCCATGCTATCGTAACTTGTCCTAAGTTATTATAAGGAATACGGTTATTGAATGAAGATGAACTCAAAGGATGTGTAGGATGTGAGAATGGTCCGATAGTAAGTTTGGAAAGCTTCACTTTATCAAATGAAGTACTGCCCATTTTACTTAAAATCTTACTACCCATAATTGCTCTAGTGACATTACTAACACTGCACATTGCTGTTGAAGAGAAAGGGAATGAACCTCCCTACCACTACTACACCTGTTATAGGAGTGGCAGCCTTTTATTGTTTAATGTCACATTAAATAACTTAACGTAGTAAATCTTATATAAGATTAATAAATATGACAACCACCTTAATTTGAAGTGCCTTGTAGTTGTAGATTACATTGAAATGGTCCATTTGCACTCTCTTGAATCATAACAAACAAATCAAATAGTTGGCCTGGCGCTTGAGCAGTGCCAATGCGACAGTACGAATAAACCAACCTAAGCCATTTAGATTAATATGGTATTTGCTTAAATGTGCCCATATTACCTGAATGCCCATACTTGCCAAGTTTACCCTATGCAAAATGTTTAATAACTCTTGTGTATTTTCAGAATGCTTATCATATAATTTAGTTTCTGGTTTTGTATTTTGCATGCATCCTTGTTGGGAAAAAACCTGATAAGTACATCTAAAGTCCTATAATACAAAAAAGGCATGGTTGTGCTCCAAGAGATCGTATTGGTGAGACAGTTATATCTTATAATTAGCGTAATTTGAATGTAGAGGTAACATATTTATGATGCAATGAAACTACTAGAAATGTGCCAAAATTAATAGTATTTTGAAGATGTTGAAATTTTCATCTGTCATTTGCATTGAATGCCAATTATAACTGCAAAATTTTTAGTGTTTTTGAGGTAATATTTAGAACTGGCTGTAATGCATTATACATTATTTGAATTTATTTTTCCTTCATTGCCATCCATTTCATTTTAATGTTATTGAATGAACATTTTATTCATTGCAAATATATGCTTAGCTAATAGTCAAATCTTTTCAATGACCCAAATCTGTTAATGAGTATTTATCGCAAATTTATGAATCAAGTTGTATTTCCGTCAGTTTGTACAATAATCTATTAACACAAACGACACTTTTGATATTTTGGTAGAAAACATCTTAAAAACTATAAATTAATTTTTGCATATATTTTTAAATGTTTAAATATCCAGATATTTATAATGTTTGATCTTATCTTTCTTTTACTTTAGTTCCCAAACTTTAATAAAAGCTTTTTCCAAAAATTTTAATGTTTCGTTTCAATATTTCAATAAATATAGTTTTTTCCCCACTATTGCATTACCTCAACCATAAATTAAAATGATGTATAGACATTTTTTCTTTACTTTTCCTCAGGTAACCTAAGTAAAACTTGCGATTTGATATTGGTTATATTAAGCTTATAAATATCAATACATAGTATAGGTAAAATGTTTCAGGTTATTGGAAGAAAGTATTTTTTGAAAGAGCATAGTTCTAATCTATAGTCTTGATTTAGGAAGATTTATTATGAGCTGTCAGAGGATGATTTATGGAAAACACATGAAAATAGATAATTGATAACGATTAGTCACAATAAAATTCTTTTCTTTCAGCATGTAAAGAAATAGTAAATTTGGCTTCAAGTTTAGGAAACTTAACAATACATTTTCATGTAGAAACATTTTATACCTAAAAATAAAATATCTCTCCTCTAATCTTCTTATAATCGAAAACGTATAAATGAGCTTATATTACCTGCAGTCAATATTATACAGCTGATGATTCAGAAAATATACAGTTCTTTCCAATAAAACATCTATTTTTAGCAATTTACATAATTTGCATTATGATTTTATGTTTTTATTTATTTAATTTGTAATATTTATTTTAATACAAACACCTATTTATAAAACTTTTTATCGTAACTAAGCCATGATGCATGGTCTTTAAAAACGTGTTAATTACTAAATATATTGCCCTTATTCTAATAATTTAAAATTGATTTCAATGGAATGAACTGTAAACATAATTAATTTGTTTCAACGAAGTAAAATTGCCTTAAACATTTTAAAAATTTATATCCAAAGATTGTGTTTAGTCCTTATATTTGAATCCATGTACATCTTGGGTATGTATTTAAATTCCTTTGAATAATTTTGTAATTTAAATTTGATTTTAATGTTCATATATGTACACATGTATATAAAGTAAGGCATCTCAATTTGAAACTTTTTATTCTTAAATAAAAGTACTGAAATACACTCTTATTGTTGAAATAGGTAATTCTCGATATATTTTTATTTAAATTAACAATAACAATTAAAAGGCAAGTAGGTTAATTTCAAAAGATTCATTTTTCGTATTTTAAATATGTACTGCTTTTCCTACAATATGCAATAACAGTAAAATTCGTCCCTTAACTGCTGGAGGAAAGATGCTTAATTCGTTCAGCAATCTTTTTCTGTTATAGACGCAGTATATGCATTGTATTGGCGGGGAAAGAAAAGGCACAAATAATAATAATAATAAAATACTTCTCTGGAAATAAGTTAATCCATCTAAAATACTTTGAAGGTCATTGCACTGTATTCTGAAACCTTTGGGATAGTTTTACAGATAGTAGCGCAATCCAAAGAATCATAATGCGGAAAGGCGTATATAGACAACAGGGACAGTTACCGCAACGGCTGGGCGAAGAGTATATATACGACAGCGGTAGTTAAGTCCCCGTATTATTTAATTATTAATAGGAAAATTACTGTCTTATTTAATCACCTGAATTAAAAATTTTAAAGTAATTATTAATTGTTGTATAAACGAATTTATGATCTTATAAGGCTTTAAATATGCTATATTTCCTCATAGCACCAAACATTATATTCCAAAGAAGTTCTTAGAATTATCCATAGTTCCCAAATTCAGCATTCGATAGGACAAATGTTTTTTAACTGTAGAAAATATGTGCATTTGTTTCAGTTTAATTAAAAACACATTTTTGAAAGAACATACATGTCATACAAAAGTTGAAATTATGTAGTAATGTTATTTAAGTGATTGTTAAACAACCGAATTAATCTAAATTTATTACACTCAAAGGACTTCATTGCAAAAAGAAACAATACAAACTTTACAAATCAAACCTTTCTGTATATAGAGTTCTTTAGTGGATTTCCATTCCTGTGAGTAATACTTTATTATCACAGCGCAAAGTAGCTTATATACAATATAATTGTACAAAAATGCATTATTTCACCTTGAAATTAAACTGTTTTTATTTTCCTTTTCAGTTAACTATTCTATATTACTGTGTGCATAACTTTAAAGAATTCATTTTAATTTCCTATATATACTTCATTTATAATTCTTTCACTTATTCTAAGATATAGACTTCAAAGATACTCACTTATTCAAAGAAATAGATTATTCCGAACATTTCATTTAGCATTTTACATCATGATATGATTATTTGAATCAAATGCTAATCTTTGAGTGGAAAATTATGTTATGAAAATTATGGTTATAATCTGAATAAATCAGTTACCATAGAATGTTTTTAATTATTAATCATTCAAATTAAGATTAAAAGATCAATATAAAATATGAACTAAAGATTAAAAGATAACTGTATTGATTTATTGTAGCACTATTGTACTACACTTGTATTATTGTACTAAAGACAGATCAAACCGTAATAAACTAGTTTGAGCTGCAAAGTTTAAAATTGTTTTTTTACTGACTTAGAAACATTAATTCAGTCTCATAAATAGTGGTAAGAGATTCCAACATCAATACCAGAAGAAATATCTTTAATAAATCAATGCTGGCTTGTACTTTTCTGATAAAATTGATATTATTGCTCGGACACCCACTGCACTAAGACGAGCCTCTTCATCTTTAGAGAAAGAGGATGAAGGTCTCTCAGGATGGGACTGAGAATTAATGAGAATAAGACAATTGCATGCCTTAAATTAAATCATGTTTCAACCTTTCTCACTTTAAAATTGGGCAGTATAACTTTGAATTTGTTGACAGTTTCACTTATTCAGGTCCTGAAATAACAATAAGAATGATTGTACTAATGAAATCCAAAAGATAATTACTTTGGCTAAAAGGAATACGCTTAATGGATATGAAAAATATATAAAATTGAATGGAATCAAAAGAAAAACTAAGGCTCTATTGTAAAAAGTCTTTCACAATCAGTATTAACTTATGTATGTGAATCTAGGTCCATGTCCAGAACAGATGAGAACATGATAACTGTCAACGAAAGGTAAATTTAAAAAATTATTTTTGGAGGATCTCAAGAAATTGGCACATGACAAACACGATCAAGTTTAGCATTCTATCATTCATATAAAGAATCTGTCATTGTTAACTTCTTCAAAGTACAGCAAATTGTCAGAATGGAAACCGCGTTTAAAAAAAATGCCCAACCAATTGACACATGGAGAAAAGGCAGGCCAAATCTAAAATTCATTGATGGACTAGAAAAAGACTTCCTATTTTTTGAAACAAAAAAATGGAGAGCCCTAGCTAGAAAAATGCTGTCCTGGAAAAGGCTTCTTGAGAAGGCCAAAGCCCATCTAAACCACTGAGGAAAGAAATAAACATTTTGTCTTCCTGATGGTTGCCAATTTCTAAATTGTATTTCATATTGTTAAAAAATATTACTTTTTTCTTTCAATTTTAAGCTTGAATTCATTTTCATTTTATACGTCATTATAAAAATGATAGCAGCATAACCAAAAAACACTTTTATTTCCTTCCAATTACACAGCCTTTAAATAATAATTCTGATATATTATATGTAATTATACTGTCAAATATAAACGGAATTCATATAAAATACTTGTATCTTGCAAGACGACTCTGAGAGAAAATATCTCTTTATCTCACTAAAGTAAAAATAGAAGGAATGGGTATGATTAAAAAGTAGAATATGTTTCATAAGAACTAATTAATACATAAAACACGGAACCATAAAGAACATACATGAAAATATTCCACTATAATGAGAATTCTTTTTCCTTGCTTAAGCTCTGAAAATAACTAAGAGTATAAGAAATAAAAAATGGCATACGATTCCTTATTAGTTAAAGATACATATTCTATTTTTGTGCCCCATACAGATGATTTCTTATTCTCTTTATTGTGAAGAAAATGAAATGTATGGGAAACTAAAGATTGCCTATATTTTCCTAATATGAGAAATGCTACCCAGAAAAAAGCTGGAACATTTTTTGATCCTTGGCATATGCCATTCTTGATTAGTAAAATAAAGCATAACCTTTTCTTAGAAAAAGGCTATTTTTAGCTGATGTAGATTTCTTAATATTTTTAGACACTACCGTAAGATTCCTTTTTAATCGATGTTTAAAGCAGAATGCATATTCAATAGTTTTAAATTCAATTTTTCTCTTTGTCTAAAAGAAAAGAGAGAGCAATACGTAACTGAACTAGCACATCAACATTATGACCATCCCTACATTTTGCAATTAACTCGTCTGGATGACGTGGAAGGCACGTGATTAGGTGGAAGTGGTATTTAACTGCTGCCAAAGAGTCTGAAGAATCATTCTTTCACTTACTTCTTTTTGTGATGGGAAAGGCTGCGGATCTAAGCGACTTTGATAGAGGGAAGATTGTAATGGCTCGAAGGCTCAGAACAAGTATTTCCGAAACTACACGCCTCGTGGGTTGCTCGCGATCTACAGTTGTTAGTACTTATGCAAAACGGATAAATGACGGTAAAGCCAGCAGTAGACGACATGGTGTTGGACGTACACACACTATTAGAGAAAAACGTTGTCGGAGACTGTCTCGCATCGTGAAGCAAAATCGGAGCCATACAGTGACTCAGCTGAAAACGCAATACAATGCAGGGCCAAGTAGAATAGTATCGGAGCACACTGTTCAGCGGACACTGTTGGATGTGGGGCTACACAGCAAACGTCCCACTCGTATGCCTTTGTTGACCACGCGTCATCGCCAACTGCGCCTGCGCTGGGCCCGGGAACATTGCGACTGGCCCATGGATCAGTGGAAGAGAGTCGCCTGGTCAGATGAATCATGGTTTGTCATTCATCACGGCGATGGCCGTGTCAGGATACGCCGTCTTCCAGGCAAACAGTTGCTCCCTCAATAAATAGTAGGTCATGCACAGGCCGGAGGTGTTGGTATTATGCTTTGGGAGACGTTCTCTTGGGCGTCTCTAAAACCCGTGGTTGTGGTAGAGCAGACCATGAATTCTGCAGGGTATCTGAACATCATTGCATACCAGTTGCATCCTTACATGGCCTCTGTGTTTCCAGCTGGAAATGGAATGTTCCAACAGGACAAAGACCCGTGTCACAAGGCTAAAATTGTGTTGGAGGGGTTCCAGGAACATGATGCTAAATTCCAGTTAATATCCTGGCCACCTAACTCACCGGATCTCAATCCGATAAAACACATTTGGGATGTCATGGGACGGCAGCTCAGAGTTCAAAGACCACCAATTCGCAATATCTCGGATTTGCTTGATCGTTGCTTAAACATCTGGTACAATCTGTCTCCGGCCATCTACCAAGGACTTGTGGCATCCATGCCAATTCAGGTTGAAGCTGTGTAGCGCGCCAAAGGTGGCCCAACTCGTTATTGACAGGTGGTGATAATGTTTTGACTCTTGAGTGTATTTAAATACATAAAACAAAATTAGAGTTCATTATTTTTCAAAGGTTTTGACTGTCTGTATAAATATACAGATTGTGATTTTAAAAGAAAATAGAGAAAGCGATGAAAAGAAATTTTTGAAAAATTCTATGAAAAGTAAAAATATTGATATAGTTTATATAGTTAAGAGATATATAGTTTGAGAGTATTCTTGTCCTTGATTTACAAAATTAAAAATTTGCGAAAATTGTTTTCTTTTCTATATATACTTAATAAGTTCACCAAGCGTAGAGCCTTTGTTGTTAAATTGTGATTTACTGTAGAAAGTGCAATTGCTATAGAAATAATTTCGTATTCAAGCTTTCACCTCTGAAGTCAGAAAATATTAAGCAGCTCTTTTATTTCGATTCAGCAGAAGCATCTGAACAGATTGCAGATATATTTGTTTTTCTTTTTGTAAGAAAGAAGTATACTATGCTATATACATTAACCCTACCGGTAGATGTTTGAGAGTATATAAAAATAAAATAAATATGAACTTTTTCCAAATACGCACAAGCAAAAAAAAAATTACTTTCCCTTGGATTTGGAATTTATAAAATCCCGATAATTGATTTCTATGCATGAAATCTATATTTTAGTGCAATCAAAAAGTACGATTAACTCCTTAACTTTCATCTGCGTATATATTCGTTTCACTAAACCGGTACGTTGAGTGTCAAGGCCCTATATACATCCTACCAAAATAAGATTTTTTTCATTGATCTGCTGTCAGCAAGTTTTTCCTAACGGTGTGGAAGGCATTCAAAGGACCTCCACAGTATTTGCGAAACATTTACATATTTCAGAGAAAAATATGCTTATTTATGATTTTTCTTTTCTCTTCCATACTCTCATAGGTGTACCAATGTAAAAAACGGTTGGCACTATAGGGAGTGAATTGTGTAACTTTTAATCAGTAGTAAAGTGGTTAATATTTTTGAAAACAAATTATCTTAGAAATCATTTTATTGCACCGATTAATAATTTTAGAAGGCATTTATAAATGAAAGGTCTAGAAATTGGTAATTGGGTATCAAATGCTTTTGTTATTATTTCACACTAGAATGTCCGTCGGTGTCACTGGACACCGCAGCCTGTTTATTTTGTCCTCCTTTCCTCATTTTTGTAGGGAATTTTAAAATTTTTCATGACTTTTAATCATTTTCCTTGGTGATTACACAGAAAACGTTTTGTGTCTCTAGGTTAATTATGATAGAATTTACAACTAAATATACCTATAACGTCAGCTGGTATCGTTTCGACACCAAGACAATTTATCATTATAAATAGCTGCCGTTCAGCAAATGCTATTTCACTATGCAGATACAATTAGTAAAATAATTTTCCGGAAACTATATCTCATATTTATTTGTTTGAATGCAGTGTTATTGGGTTCAGAGCGGAAATGAATCAGTCATACAAAACTCGCCGTGTAAATGTGTTTCGTTACATAGCATTTGCTTTTCTGTTCATAAAATGACATTAATTCGATTTTCGAACTATGGGCAGAGCAGACACCCTGAAACAATGACTTATAGAAAAGGTCTAATTCCAGATGAAGTTGCTAATTTATGGCGAGAGCTTTCTGAGAATGAATCGGATGGTGGTGTTCTGTATTGTTCTAATTTAGAATCCGATGAAGACATACGATTGAGCGAAAGTGACTGCGGAGAATTTTAAGAAACCACAGATGAAATTGATAATATTCCAGTAATTCCTGGCAGATTTGTGATTCGAAATGCTTTGCGACAAAAACAGTAGTCCAATTAACTTCGCGAAGCATAACGTCAACGACAGTTTTTTTATGATATAAATTGTTATAATATATGATAATTACGTGAAGTAATATTAAATGCCACCTATCCGGTATAGTGGTTAGTGACGCTGACTGCGGTACTGTAGGGCCTGGGTTCGAATCCCTGAGAAGGCTTGGTAATCCTTCTTCTTTTGTGATGTGTATTTCACGCTTGCTTTTATGTAAGCCCCTATGTGATACTTTGTGGTACACTTGTTATAAATGTTCTCAATAAAAAATAATATTAAAAAGTCTTAAAACTAAAACCTTTTAAAAAGTAGTCGGCAATTATTTATAGTTATTACAATTATTTTATGTATTTCATATCACGGTGTCGAAATGACACCGGTGAACGTTTAGGGTAATCGAAATCTCAGACATTCTAGTGTTAATGAATGAAGAAAACGACTTAAGGTAACAATCGCTCCACGAGATCCATTATCTGATTTCTGAACATATTGCTTCAATGATTTGCTTCATATTATTATATGTGACTTAAGGCATTTTATAAATTATTTTACATTTCATGAGCAGTGAAAGAATATTCCTAAGTAATTCTTCTTAAAAGCAATTATCTTTCGTATTAATTACTATAACTCTGTATTAACTATTTAGAAGTATTTCTTCTGATTTACAGATAATGGTTTTTATATTGTCTTACAAGAAACGTTAAAGCCTTAGTCTAAGACTACTTCCCTTCGCAAATATTTCCAACATATTGGTGCTTCTTGATGTCTTCACTATTCTTATAATGGATGCTCATATAAACATTATATCCGATTACAGAAAAAGAAATTTAGAAATATAAAAAATTCTCAAAATATGTAGCACTGAGAGAACCTAAACAAATATTTAAAAAATGATATGATGAAAAAAAACAACAAATGATGAATAGGACGTGGTGAATGGAATAACTGATGATATTAAATAAAAGCGTGAAAAATATATTTGTATGAACAGTAATTTTTAATTTTAAAAATGAAGAGGATATGATTTCAATTTCATTTCAGGTGATTTCTCCCATACATTACAGCAGTAACAATTTTTGTTTTGTATTTCAAATCTGCTTACCATTGAATTGCTCTAGACACAAAATAGGTTCATTTATTACTTAATACACTTTAATACTGGAATTCTTCGTAAAAATTTCGAGACTAATGACACAAGTGTATCCCTTGCTAACCTTTTTCAATATATTAGTACAGTGGTCTTCAAACTGTGTTCTACGGAACCTTGGGGTTTCACAAGGTATACCCAGGGGTTTCATGAGTCACAATAAAAAAATCGAGAAGAAATAAATATGTATGCAAAACGGGTTCTCATTCCTTATGAAGTATGCATTGCTATACAAATATCTAAAGCTAATCCTCCCTATTAATTAAAACTGAAAATCTTATTTATATTACAATGCCTTTATTTTGCAACACTTTTTAAACTTTTATTATAATATAATAAAATAACACTAAAGCATTTTATCTTTTGATATATATACTATTGTTTACTATCTAGGGTTCAACGAGATAATTTTATATTCGTTAGTTATCTCAATGTTTTGCAAAACTAAATAGTTTTCTAATGGAAAATGCGCCTTTTTACATTTGATGAAAAACAACACACATAATGAAGGAAAGGAAACAACATAGAAAGTTGATGTTTAAATCTAAATTTAGGCAAGAATAACTTCCAAATTTTAGGTTGCAAATTATCTCTCTCATTCAAAATACATGCAATTTCTCCCAGAGCTATAAACATTTTAATGCCCTTCAGAATGTTGTGTTTAAGTGAAGTATTGTTCTAAAAGTACATGACTACAAAAAACAAAGTATAAATAAATTAAACTCAGAATATGTAATGCGATTGCATTTAATTTCAATAGACCTAGACATCTATAGTTCGTGTGAAAAAAAAAGCCAGCACATATCTCAGTTACTAAATATAATGCATGGATAGGTAACACTTGAATCACAAATTAATATTATTTATAAGTAAATTATATTTAAAAAAATTAGATCAGAATTTTTTAATAATAAATGCAATATTTTTTTTAAAAAATTGCCTTTACATAAAGTGCTTATAACACATTGATGTCTACTTTAAATATTATTTTGAGATATATTCTTCGAAGTATGTGTACAGAATGGGTTTCTAGGGAAATATTTTATAGTCCTAGGGGTTCCAAGACAGCACATTCAAGTCGTCCTAGGGGTTTCGTGAGTTAAAAATGTTTGAATACCACTGTATTAGTACTACGTAAAATTGTTTTTAAAAATTCAGTTTCACTATTTTAAAGTTAAAACTAGTTTTCTTATATAATCTTATTTTTTAAAAACAATGCTAACTGAATTTCATAATTTTTCACATTAAAAGTATAACTTATTTGAATTCAAATAATTCTTTTTCTTAGATATCAATCATAATTATCTCAAGAAATGATATTTACAGACGTATTGTATTTCAACCCCTTTGTAGGGTGAAAGTCAAAAATATAATTCTCTTGAAGTGAGTTCTTAATTTAAGCTGAAGCGAAATATATTTTCGTACCCATTGAATATCATTTACGAAAGAAAACTGTCTCCATTCATAAGCTGTTCTTGATCGACTACGAAAGAAGAAATTTTCATCTAGAAGAAAGCATCGAATATGTCGATAATCAGAGTCGATCTCTTGAGTGTATTTTTGTTGCATTCTTCACTTGGGAGAATTTCAGGATTTCACGAAATGGGTCTGCTTTAATCCATTGATTTCCTCTTTTATGTTTCTTTCTTTAAATGCAGGAATCTGGAGAAGAGGTAAAATAAAGGAGAAAAAATTATAAAAACGCTGAGAAGAGTAACAAAAGTTGAGGTTTTCAACCTCTTATTATTGATGTGAAAGAGTAAAAGTTTTTTTAAAAGTATATCTGTGATAGAGTGGAGAATTTATTCATATATTTACGAAGTGCGTTTCCTGTGTTTTATCGATTTGGTTTAAAAATCTTTCAAAATATATGAAAAATTGCTTTATTTGTGTTTTGGATACATCTCTAAATTTTGAGAGGATGGGGAAAAGAGCACAGAAAATGCATAAAATTCAAATGAATAATATTTAACATAGAAATGTTTGACAAACAAAAATTCAGCATTCTAGCTTAAGAATAAGTACATGTCTTCCTTTTTATTTAGTTAAGGGGACATGGTATTAATTACTCAAAATTTCTTAATTTAATGACTTTCATAATTTTTTGTTTGCCTCCTATGTGTATGTATTTTATAGAACAGGTTTTTTGCTCAAAATTTCATAAAAAAGCTAACCATTTAATTTTTTAAGGGGAAACTTATGAAGTTATTTTAAAATGCTATCCTACTACAAAAATTGACGTACATATATGAAATCTGATTTACAAGTACGTCAAACTATGAATAAAAAAAATTGGTATGGGTCATACGATAGCTTGATTGGTATTCGTAAAATACTTCTTTTTATGAATGCTTATTGAAAATTCCTTTAAAAATGTGTGAATTCTAAATTCAATTATTTTTTTAAAAAACATAAGTATGGCTTTGATTGAAAAATGCATACCAACTTTTATTCCATGTACTATTAGCAACAAGTGAAAAGAATTTCCAAGTATTAGGTACAATAGAAAAAAAAAGCCTTAGCAATTTAAACTAAGACAAACTAATTATTTTATCTTTCCCCGAGATAAGTCAGTTTAAAACTTTGATTTGCCATAGGGATGTGAATAAAATCAACCGTAAAAGCTAGCACAACTCTTCATTTTTTAAACTTAGAATTTCAAATTTTATGAGTTTATAGAAAAGTTTATAAAAAGTAATTTAGACACACAAAAAATTAAATTTGAATTTTGACCGATTTTTGTCAATTTAATCGTATTAAGTCCCCTTAAAAATTAAATAGACTGAAAATTTTCAAGATAGTAAATTCATATCATTTTCATTTGTTCTTTTCTGTTAAATGTCCACTTGTTATGAGATAAACACAATGATATAAATTGTTTTCAACAAAATAAATAAAGAAAACACACACACAGTTCATCTTATCTTTCTAACTAGAAGATTAAAATTGTAATTGTTTGTTTTAAATAAGAATGCCCCTAATGGAATTCTTTGTTTTCATTTGAAAGAAGGAATTTGAACTTGTAATAGTTACCAACTTTTGATTTCGAAATTAATATCAAATAAAATCATGCATGGGTAATATACGCCATCATATACCCATATATTACCTATGTTGTTGCATGAAATTGCGATATTGACATTATTTTTTCAACTTCTGAAGTAGAGTAAAGTCATTGAAAAACTACAGAAATTTTATGGGTAATTGCTGATATGCAAGGTAATACTACCACATAAATTGTTCATACTCAAAATTACGTAAAGTTTCAATTTAAAAGAAAATGATATTTTTATATTGGTTTACTAAACCATAACGTAAAATACAATTTCATACCTTTGACAAAGGGACATTTTTTTCTGGTCAATGAAAAAACGTATTATGCTTAGAAGCTATGAAAATAGTTAGTCTTAAAAGCATCAATTTAATTTTGCGAGATATTGAATTTTATGTAGGCACATTTTTACCAAATAGTTTACTTGAAACAAGATTTTAAAATTAAAAAAGCTAACCCTTCAGCTATTTAAATGAAAATGAAATTTTATCAATATTGGGGGACTGATTACGCGTAAAATGATTACTGAATATAATTTTAAATGAGTTTTGCAAATGTGTAATACCTTCCCATAAAACAATCATGTTATATTAGAAGATAACACGGGAAGTCAGTGAGTGAGTGAATATTTACATCGCACTGTTCAGCTTCTCGAGGGCTTTTTGTGACGGTCCGCGTAATTTTGAACCATGGTCAAGTGACGCGAACGACACCTGAGCTGGCACCCCCCTCTCATAACTACCACACCACACCAACGGGAGAACGTTTGAGCTCTCAACAGATTTAACATGCATCGCTCCCCTACACGGTGGGTCTTTAGGGGTACTGGGATCGAACTCATGACACGCTAGCCATGATCCGATGCCTGGACCACTTGGCTACCGCGGCAAGTCAGAAAGAGGCTTGAAATTTTTTCGGTGACCTGGCATGTCCTTAGAGTAATAGGAACGCTTTTATTTTTTCGTTATGTGACTACTTCTGTTTATTGCAGATCGTTTTAATTTTTATTTTTGAAATAGTCATTATTAAAAGAGAAATAAATAATTAAACATAAAATGGGATTTATTTTAAATTTTATATCCTTATCTGAAATTAAAAGTTTTCTCTTAAATAAGTATTTCTTGGTTTTAATAAAGCTCATTCATAAAGCTCACATGGCCTAAAAATAGAGCAATGATTCAGCACGAATAGCAATCCAAAAATAATCAAGTATCCTACTTACTTTATAATTCATAAATTCAAACACTATATTATAGAGATTTGGTGCAAATTTTGAAAATGTTTAAATCCACAAGGCGTAGACTAACCTTCAAATATTCCAGCATTAAGCTTTGGAATTATTTCTTAAATCTCTTCAATCTTTCAAAACAAAAGTTTCAAATCTACTGATTAGCTTTTACCCGCATTTTTAAAAAAAATTATTTCAATTAAATATTAACGAACTTCTAAAATTATAATAAACTTTAAAACAGTCCAACAATTAATTCTAAGAATCTCGGCTCATACTTTATCATTCATAGTAATTTCGATACACACAATCTAGACAGTTAAATTAAGTTATCTCAAATCACTTAATTTATTATACTAGAACCTCTACTCTAACAATTTTCTCAAAAAACATATATCATAGGAAAAAATTTAATTACATCCTTATGCAAATGATGTATGGAAGTTTTGTGCTTCAAGAAGAGAGATTGTATAAGAAGTAATTGGTATTTCGAAATTTAATTTTTCTGGATTCTTCACTCAGTCTCCTCTTTTAATTTGAAAACAGTTTTAAAGTTTGAAAGAAATGCAACTTTGTTTCACTGTTGGCTGCATATTAAGGAGAGAAAGAACGTAATCAATTTTAAAATATTTCTGTATTAAATAGAGTGTCTAAGCATATAAATCATAAAATAATTTTCTGGTTTCCTATTTCGCAGTTTTGCTTCGTTCCAAGGAACATAGATCATAAGTCGCTGAACTACTCATATGTATTTGAACGAATATATGCGTTTAATTCAAGAGAACGTAATATTAAAGGAGCTCTATTCTACAGCCAAATCAAAATTATTTGAAAACCTTAATTAAAAAAAAGGATTTTCAAAAATGTATACATAGTTTACGTATGACTAATGAGGTGTTCAAACAGACTCCTCTCAGTTAAGTTTTGTGTATTTTAAGTCACTATTTATAAAGATTCAATATGAACACAAATTCGTTCTTTTTCAATTTTAGCCATTATTATAAGCTTGAAAATATTAATATTCAAGCTCATTGTGTTAGGTTACAATATGTACAATTATGATTCCAGGAACATATTGACAATAATATTAGTTCTGAGCATCTTTTACAATCTCTTAAACTATGTCTGGCAAGGGAATTTCCTACTATTATCGAGCTTATTCATCCTATCTCTAAAAGTAATACAAATAACTTGATATTGAAATCTTTTGCTAACGCGACGCCCTTTACCCTGAAAATGATTGGCTCCGAGTGTATTCCGATGGTTCTCAGATGGAAGGCTGTATAAGTTCTGGAGCGGGTGTTTACAGTCTTTTGTAACGGGTCTATTCGCAAGCCTCCTACCTAGTCCTCTTGGGGAATTACAATTTTTTAAATATTGTTCTATTGCAAACTTTCGCCCGAAAAAGAAGATGTCGTTTATGTAAATAAAGACATATATTTGAGCATTAACTTTCTGGTGGGAAGAGAGAGAAGTTAGGATTTAGATGATAGAAGTTAATGATTAATGTAATGTAGTAGAAAGCTCGTAGAGAGTGTCTCGTCGATTAATTATTTAATATTTAAGATTTATATTTGACGATTTGTCAATAAAATGTATTTAAATTAGATTAAAATCGACTAGAAGTCGAATACCTGAAACAGAATTATGATTACTTAGAACGTAAATTACCAAAACGTTCCAAAAGTAAATGATTCAATTGATAATTAAAAATTAAATATCTCGTCTATCTCGCTTTTGCTCCAATACTTATTTATAGGTGCATTTCCTAACCTGGGTTGTTGAGATTAAAAAGGCGATATAGTACCATAAAATCATTAAACTGTCGAAAATTTTTTATTGGTTTATTTGATACCTCAAATCTTTATAAACATGCCTGCAAAATTTCAAAGCTTTACCTGCATTTTTTTATCAAGTTATGGAGCAATTTTCGATGCTGGAAAGCAGATACCACACCCACATTTCAGGTTATCTGCTAGAAAAAGCTTGAAAAAAATGAATTAATTATTTTTCTAGCGCGCGTAAGTGAGCCTGACATATGTAAAATTATATATGCAGTAACAAATCATATCAAGAAAGAATTGTGCAATTCATGCAAAAAATCTATTCTGTGTATTGTTTATTGAAGAGCAAATGGATTTGGTCAAGATTTAAACTTTGTGCGTGCTTTTTATGATGTTATCGTGAAGGAAATTAAAACTTCAAAATAGATTCTCCCAAAGCACAAATACTAAATCTCATTTTGGTAACTCAGATAATTAAAAATCTAATTCGCAAGAAGAGAAAAACTTTCCATTTTTATATATTTGTTTCTGGTGATATATATATATATATATCCCACGTGTGTGTGAAATTTAACACTTTTGTTATTAAGTTATTTTAAGATATTTATTTAAACAAATGCACATATGCAGTTCTTAGATTTTGATATATTTTACCTATAAATTGCTACTTGATTTTTCTTTCATTCTTGTACAATATTTAACATGTGAAAGCTTTTAAAATCATGCAAATAAAAACGAAAGGTATAAACATTTTTTGTACATGTTGTGAATTAGCTCTGAGCAGGGAATTAGCTCCAAAATGTGTGTATTTATTTTTTTTATAATTATTAAGATAAAGGTTTATGAAATATTTTGATCTTTCATTCGTTTTTTTCTATATATTCATTATGGCAGTATACTGTTTTATTGTTCTACATTTGGGCAATTTTTTATGTTAAGCAGTTTTAAATAAGCTAATTAGCATTTCATAAAAGTTTCAGACTGTTCGACGAATATTATATCAAGCTATTCATGGAATGAAAACTTCAAACTCATGTTTCTCCATGTTGAATTTTTGTACATATACTGTTATTCAAAACCCTAAGGCTTTTTGATAATTGAAGTATGAGTTTGAAATTTTTTATACATTTTCTGAAATGTATCTGTTGTAAAACTGGGCATGGAACTAGCTGTAACATGTTTAGTAATTTTTCTAAAAAATTTCAAAAACAAAATTAATGTTTTTTTTAGAATTTTGGGAAGTTTAAATATAAAAAAATAATAAATAAAATTAAAGAGCAGCAGCAGAAAAACTCCATGCACACTTTTATGTAGAACATTATAAGGTACTTCGGAAAAAATTTTTGAAAAAAATGAGACATATTTAAAAAAGCCTTAGGAATTTTCAAAAAATGTTTAAAAAGGTTCGAAAAATTTTAATTTTGCAAACATTTTGCAACAAATTAAAAATTTTTTGTATGGAATTATTATTAAATATTAACCTTTATAAAATAAAATTAAAACCAAATATCAAATATTAAAAATAAAAAAATGAAGATGTTTCCATATCGCCTTAAAGGATTAATAAATTATATTTGTTTTAAATGTGGCTGTTCATCATTTTAACTCCTAAACACTGATGGATGTGAGGGGAAATCCATCACACTTTTTCCTTTTTATCTGAAATGGGACGATTTAAATCAGCTTAAGATGGTGAGATTGAGGTCATACAAATTGCACTCTCTCTACTTCTGTGCCGCTTGGAACAGTTCGTAGTCATTTTATCAGACTCAAAGGCTTCCTTGCGAGCAATTAACTCTTAAATAACCCCATATTCGGTAGCCATTCAGAATTGCTAATCTTTCTTGTTGTCACTATTTGGCAAAAATATAAAACTATTTACTTCAATTGGATCCCAGCTCACTGCAGGCTGGAGGGAAATGAAAAGTCGGACTTGTTGGCTAAAAAAAGTATAGTGATTATTCAAACCGCTTGTGATGAAGTACCTTTTCAGAATGCAAGGTCAGTTATTAGATTATTTTTTTAGGAATAACTTGAAAAAATAATTAAAAAATAAGAATTTTAGAATCCCCGGTGAATAATATTAGAATAATATTTCATTCTGGACTAGAAAGAATGCTGTAGCAGAATTCCGCCTCACTGCTATTCATGACTGTCTTTCTAGGCATTTATATCTTAAAAAAGATCTTAATGACCCATCCTGTGTGTTCTTTAATCTTCGGAAACATATGAACCATACTCACCTTTTGCGGTGCTCTAAAGCTAAGCTTCAAAAGTTTGTGGGAACCCTACTGGAAAACTAGAGACTGAATGGGTCCATAAACTTTTTTTTCTTTATTCATTTTTCCTTACTTTTTGTCTTTTGTACCCCCCCCCTACCTGTGGAAATATTAAAAAAGTCTAGAAACTTTGAGTAAAATGCAGTTGCTAGGTAAAAATCAACTATTAAAAGTTTTGAAGTTTTAAAACTACACATGTATGAAAATGCATAAAAGATTTCATCACCGAAGACTTGGAATTATGGTAAATATCATACAAATTAAATAGAAGACAAAAATTCATTTTTGTATCTGCTGCTTAGCATTTTGAATTTTATTTGGAGAAAAGAGTGATTTAAAGTCATTATTTTTCGTGAACTTAATTATACGTCCCCGAGGAACAAGATGTGCTTTTCAAATAAAATGTCATTCTTTAATGTTTTTTATTCTCCGGCTTCAATATTTTCATTAACAACAAGAATAATAGACAATTAAATGAAAACTAAGAACTATATATATCCATATTTCATATATATTCATATAGCATTTGTTTCATATGTATCTTTATGATTAATTTTTGCTAATGAAAAAAGTAATATAAATTTTTATTTATATTAGTTGCTAAATATTTATCTAATTTGATCAAAAATCAGTATTTTTCATAGTTTTATGGAATACTTCCCGGGAAGACTTTTACCATGTAAAGGCCTTTGACTTTATTCTAAAATTATTGGGCCCTTCATTACAACTTTTAATCAAATATATTCATTATAGGTGATATAGA
The DNA here is from genome assembly GCA_019973975.1 of Trichonephila clavata. Lineage (NCBI taxonomy): Eukaryota > Metazoa > Arthropoda > Arachnida > Araneae > Nephilidae > Trichonephila > Trichonephila clavata. The sequence continues at coordinate 32,385 of BMAO01039292.1, read as the reverse complement.
AAAGGCTTCAGGGTCCATTCAAAAATTATTGAGAATTTAATTAATCAAATAACAGAAGTCACATGCAGGTATATTTATTGACCTTTACAGTACGAAAATAATGATTAAAATATTCAATTCATTTGATTATTCGGTTCTGCAAAATTCACTGTATCAAGACCCAGGGTATAGTGATTTTGATGGATTTCAACAGTTAATTCTCATTTCATTCAATTCTCTGGATTCAAAATTTGCTTACAAATTAATAAATGTATTTTGAAAATTGAATTGTGCATGCTTCATAATATTACACAGATTGTGATTCCAAAAAACTTAATTAATGAAAGAATGGGTTAAAACTATTGCAAAAAATAATTAAAATTATTATATAAAGTTGGAATACAAGTGTAATTAATTTTATGGAAAAATCACTCATAAGAAAATTTTAAAAGCCTTTCTAAAAAAATAACTTTGCACTTTCTTTTTATTTAGACAATTTTCATTGAGTTGCAACTATTATATGTACACACACACACACACACACACACACACACCACACCACACACACACACACCACCACACACACACACCATAATAATATATATTTACTAAGGCTTATAAGTGATATTAGATGATATCGTGTTATGATGTATGCGATAAATAAGAAATATTGAGAAAAAATATAACATAGTTCTGCAAAAAGAATGTAACAGGGGTGTAAAATATGTTTTCTTTATATTCAAAATTGTTATACAACACCAGAATTTATTTTTCTCCAAATAGCGTATCTAATATTATTAACTTGCATTTTATTTGATTGTTCATATTATGTTATGACAAATTAGCTCCAGTTTTGCGAAACAGATGCCGTGCATCAGGAGATTGTAGTTTACAACATATATTGAAAATTAATTATACTTTTTATTGCAGCCATAAGTCCCAAAGTAAAAGATCACTACAATGCCCACAAATTATCGTATTGGATGAATCTGATACCCAAACTGGATGCAATCGATAACGCTACATCCGATCAGCACCATATGTTGGATGACCACCACAATGCATCAACGTATGACGGATGCGTTCGAAGCCTTTATGCAGATGTCCAGCAACAAACGACGAAGGAAGTAACCGATGATTTATCGCATTTCATCACCACGAACGATTCGTCTTCAGATGCGGACAAAACCTTATCTGGCAATGTCACAGAAATTCAAGTCTACGGACTGGACAGGGGCGTTCACTTATCGGCTCTTGGGGTGACCATTGCTGTTGGATGTTCACTACTCATGCTGAATGCAGTTGTCTTCGCTGCAATATATTATCAAAAAGATAAAATAAATGTAGCGAAGAATATGCAAAAAGCGTATTACGAGGTAAAATTTTAATATTCAGTGATAATAATTTTTTTGCTTAAAAATATCATGTGGGATATCTTTAATAGTGGTGCAATTGTGTGTTTATAGTAATAATAATAATAATAATTCAGTTTTAATAAATAAGGGCTTTGAGGACTTCATGAGATAATTAATTTCTAGTTTACCCGCCTAACGGGATATAACTATAACTTCTTTTCTCCTCCGAATTAAAATTACAGCTTTTTTTAAATTACTGGTGACGCAACCTATCATCATCCGGATTAATTGACCAATTAGAAAATTTTCACAGAAAATCATGTGATTTTAATAGCTTCCGGTTAACTATCGGTATAAATAGACGAGATATCTAGATAGAACAAAGGCTAATGTAGTGAACGTCACGTAAACTACGCGTGTTAATGTCATGCTTTGTGCATTGCTACTTGTTTTACTTTTGTGAGTGCTTTTTTTACGTAACAAAATAAATGTGAATTAAGGAAGTAAAATGTCTCCTCATCAATCAATTCAACAACTGTACGGAAGAAATTAATTGATCCCAACTACATATATATCTTATTGTGAAAGTTCGAATAATCAATTATTCCAGCGGATATATCGATACATAACAATTACATCAATGAAAAATGGGATATATGCATATACTGTTTATATTCGAAGCATCGCCAATATTTGTCAATCAGCAAACATTATATTCTGGCGGACTCAATACGACTTCCGAATACCCAGCAGTGTTGAAATACCAGGCGTTGCACGGGTGTTGAATATTTTTAATGAAATTGTATTTCATGATTTAAACAGAAATTAGAGATGCTGAAATTTGAAATAAAATAACTCATTTGTTTTTCATTAGGAGTAATTATAATTATAAATATTTTATTTATTTAATTGTATTAATGTTAAAGATAAAAATTATTCCAATGAGAATAAAGTGCTTGAAACATGAATGTCGATGAAAGAAAGTGTTGCAAATAATTCGAAAAGACTAGAATCTGGCTATATACGCTGTTAAATGTTTCGCAATTAATTGCTATTGTAAGCCAAGGGATTTTTGCTAAATTCTAAATGACGTACCTGTTTAAATTGCTGCAATGAATAAGACTGAATAACATTAATCATATAATTATATGTAAGTTTGTCATACTTTCTTTTAAATTTAGAATGTTCTCTTTTTAGCGCGTATTTCACGAAGTGGAACAAAAGCGCTATTAGGACGCAAATTTCGTCTTCGTCTTCGTTCCATATTTTGTCGTAACTTTTTCTCAGCCAATAAGCAACCAATTGACCTCGGGTTTTCGGCATTTGGTTGCATTTGTGCCCTAGATGAGCCGAATCATATTTAAATTTTCCCATAGTTTTTTTTTTATTTTCCTCCCTCCCCAAAAAAATGAAAAACGCGCTAAAATTCCTTGGCTGTGAAAATTACTTGCCAATGATTGATATCTTGTTTCAAGGTTCAGCTGTTTTTTGCATATTCTGTAATTTAAGCCTTACCCTATTTTGACTATTTATGTTATCATGATAATTTTTATGTATCATATTATTTATTCTATTTTGATATACATCATAATACTATCCTGCTATTTTTTGACGTACATCTCATAATAATACATCTCCTATTTTAATATATACTCCATAATATTACTTTCCTACTTTGACATATTTATTACATTTAGAAGCTGCATTTTTATATATTAATCTAATTATATATTTTTATTAATATTCATCATCAATGCGTGTGGAATATTAACATTTAGCTGTGTAAGTCAGAACAAAATTATGTTTAGCAAATATTTTGAAAATACTCAACATATGGGATTATATGAATCAATATTTCCCAGAACTCGCTCTTTCACATGCATGCACACAGACATATATATATATATATGTTTGCGTGCGTCTGTGTACATGCGTGTGCTAATTTATAAAATTTTTAATTTTGTTTAAAAATGTTGATATATAATTTTTTTTTATTTTTATATTCGCCATTGATATTTTGAAATGGAATTTTGCATTCTAGGATTCTTATTGCTTCAAAGTTTTTTGCTTATTTATAGAATTGTGATTAATTTACATACCTTTAACTATATATATCTTAAACAAATGTAAAATTGTTCATAATGATTGAAATGTGAATGAAATATTTATACAATATTGGAGGGAACGGGGAATCCAATGCATTATTATGTAAGTGATATACTTCTAAAGATTAAAATATGTTTTCTATTTTGATTTTGTGTAACATACATTTTTCTGTTCATACAAAAGAAAATAAAAAAATATGAAATTAGGGGGCAGATTATTACAAACTAACTTGTTTGCAGTTATTAGAAGTGGACAAAATTTTACTCTTGATTTAACTCAGTGGTAAGAAAAGGAACAAGTTAGAAAAAGGAATTTTAAAGGAAATTGAAAGTTATGTAATTTATTAAGTAGAAATTTTGAATACCAATTAATTAGAATACTCGTATTTATCCTGAATGGCATTTTTGTGTAAAAGTTATCTTACGATTTTAAAATTTTCTGGCTTGACATTATAGAGAGTTTTCCTGAATAGCGATATTATAGTATATTTTTTCATTTCTTTATATTTCATACTATTTCTAATAGGTGGAAGGGAACAAAGAGGAGGAAGAAGACTCTTTCAAGAAACCTTATTTGTTGAAAGATGCTCCTTCTTCGCTCATCCTTCATGACTTCGAGCCCATTCAAGCCTACAAAGAGCAAGCCATGTTCGATATGGTTGAAACAAGCGAAATCAAGCAGCAGCTGAGCGGAACAGCAGAAACTGAGCTTACGAACACTTCAAAACCACCCAAAATCAAAACAGTTACATTTGTAGACGCGCCCACCATACTGTGCGAGATACCAGATCCAATCGTGCCAGATACGTCGAGTGGAAAGTTTTTAGAGCAAATCACATTTCATTCACCCCAAACTACGGAGTAAGTAAAATAGAGGTAATTTTATACAAAACTATTTAGCTCAGAATAGAAAAAAACCGTATTAGTGTATGATGTTGTAAAAACAAATAATTTAATTATTTCCAATTATTTTAATCAGCAATTTCGGCAATATCTATTCTTAATGTGGTCGCAAGCTTTTATTCTACTGTAGACTAAATTCACAAGACTCTAAAGCCGAAAAACTTATTAGAGGAATGTATAAACTATATTTATTTTACACACAGGTAAATGCGGTTACATTACTCAAAAAGGTGCATGGCTGACAGCACATCACAAGTCGTTCATTCCTTCTGCAAATACCTCTCCTTTTATAATGTCCTTTTTTGGTCAGTAATCTTACTTTCTGTGGGAGTGTAGGGGGGTTACATTGGAACCTCTGCTTTGGAAAGGGGAGTACGAAAGAAGTGCACATCATACTTGTTATGACTTAATAGACAAGGAAACTGCAGTTAAATTCTACTTCATTGATTGATATAACCCGTGATTATAAATGAAAATTAAATCATGTTGATTAAAATCATGAGAATTAAAGGATCGAATTCATACAAAGAATTGGTTTGGTACTATAATTCTAATATTTGAAATAACATTACCTTCCTTTTTGTCATTATTCTAATTGATAAATTCGCACTGATAAAAAACGTTTTGTATGCGTTGTTCGCCTGTATTATTTTCCGTAATATGCCTCGATAAGATTATGAGTTCAAAAGGCAAAACCTTCCATTAATTTAGTTTAGATATTTACCATCCCCTGGTTAAATAAATGCTAAAGTATAAATCAAAACTACTGACAGATAAAGTGTTATGCATTAATATACCAGGTGGTTATAATTAAAGTTACACTATTCAGAGCCTGTAGAACCTGTTCTGCTTATCGGATTTTGATGAAACTTGGAATATATACTATATGGATCATGGGAAAAAGGTTCCTGCAATACAAACAATTGTACAAATTTGGACTACCAGATGGCCTTTATCGAATATTCTTTAAGAAAATCCGTAAAACCTCTATATAAACTTGCAGTCATAGCCTGAGAGTCATTCAGCCTGCGTTTTTATCGTTAGTCATGCCCTTACCAAAAAAAAAGAAAAAAGAACGAGCTTCTTTACTAGTAAAACTACTCTGCGTGAATATCATTGCTTAAAAGACCTGCGAAAAGCCCCCTATTGAGGACTGGTTTGAGGAAGCTGATTATGAAATTTGAAGAAACTGGGAATTTGGGTATACTGCCCGGAAGAGGATGGAAACTGGTTGGGACTGAAAATGTGGAAGAAGTCGCTACTGCTATGAAATAGCATCCAGTTCCATCTATTCTTCAGCAAGTGGTCGATCACTGTCAAGCGAGTTGGAGACTCCGTGGTGGGCAATACAAAAATTCTGTGATACATTTTGAAATGGTATCCGTATAGGATCCGCGTGATGCAAACGCTGAAACCTCAAGATCAGAAAACACGTCTTGAATTTGCTTGCCCATTTTGGGCGAGAATGGAAGTTGATGATGCGGGGCCTTGGAAAATTCTATGGTCAGAGGAGGCACACTTTTATTTAGATTTAGTTGTGAATACTCAAAATTGCCGCATGTGAAGTACTTCACCTCCAAATATCTTGGATCAACAATCACTGCATTTTGATTACGTGACTGCTTGGAGTGGATTCGTTGCTGAGTTTATCCTCGGACTTTTTGCTTTCAAACTTTCACTCCACAAGGTTCTAAAATATACTCTGTCACGAGTCCACGGTACAGTGAACTTCATCAACAACAGGTCATTCCTGCTTTATAGGAACGGCAATGTTTGCAAACCACTATCCATATTCAAGATGGAGAAACTCCTCACATTGGTCACCAAGTCAAAGCCCTGCTTAGTGCTAACTTTGGCGATAAGCATGTAATATCTAGGCATTTTCCGGATGCATGACCTTCTCATTCATCCGACTTAAATCACGGTGATTTTTGGTTGTGGTAATTTCTAAAAGACCGCGTTTATAGCAGAGGAATTAGGACTTTGCCTGATTTGAAAGCTAGCATTATACGCCCTGTGGCTAAAATCCCTCGTCAGTTGCTTCATGCTACCATTGAAAACGCTATAATCCGCTTTCAACACGTTATTGATGTCAATGGAGCACATATTGAGCATATTCTGTAATTGAATAAATTTTAACGATTCTAACATATCACTGGAGCACCACATTTCCTCTTGGTGGTCAAAATTTGAACTATTTTTAATTGCAGAAACCTTTTCCCAATGGTCCATATAGAATATATTCCAAGTTTCATCAAAATCCAATAAGAATAACGGGTTCTACAGGTCTCTGATTAGTGTAACTTTAATTATAACCACCTGGTATTTAAGAAAAAAATTCAAATTGGGTGAAATATAGATATAAATAAATATGATGAAATTCAAGAGGCGTAAAGTTATAAAATTTGCATTACATCACGCACAGGTGCTACTCAGTAACAGATGGAATACATTTCTATTATAAATGTAACTTAAATTATATTAAGAAATTTAGATTATATATAAAGAAACCAACATGTAATAGAGCGCTTAACAAGTTTGATTCTAGAATTCCCAACTGAAAGATGTAGCATAGTCTCATTGATGGCAGTGTTACCCCTCTTTTCATTTTTGACTCCCAATAGTGTACAGAATTATCAGAAGGGTTATTTCTTTCTTCAAAGGGAATTATAGATTATTTTCTCACGCCCCCGGGGAAGGGGCGAAGTAAACAGCTGTGGCATAGGCTCATAGACGGATGCTTGATGTTATCCCTGTTGCGGTCCGAAGGTCGCAGGTGTGAGAGGTTTCGAGGCAGAAGCAGACGTGAAAAAATAACTACTTGTATTATATCTTTAGCACCTTATGATGTGCATAATTTTGTAACTTAATTCTGGGAACAAACGGGAGTCCTGGCACTTAGCCGGATATACTTAATTACTGAAAGTACTTATTTGGAGTTGAAGCTCTTTTTATGTTTCTTCTCAAAGGAGCCTGATATCTCTGCCAGCTCCAATGTTGATTACTTCACCCCAATTCCAGGTGGTTCTACATGGGATTCTCTTCTCAAGACGCGCGACCACCCAGTCGTTGTTCACCTTAATTAATACTAGGATTTTACACATAAGCTTACGATCATTACTTAAACATTCCCCCATATACTCATCGACAGGCACTTAAATAGCTATTACATTTTCATAAAATCAAGTCATCTCTACAGAAAGTGGTTTTTAAACTGAAATCATAGTTAAAGAACATTATCCCCTAGATTATTTAGAAAAACCCGAATAGTATAATTAGACCCCTCCTTTTATTTTCTACATCCAGAGGTGAATACATTCATTAGATGGCATTTTCTTCACAATGATTTTTAAAAATGACCCACCTGTTTTGGCGGCTGTCTTTTCTTTCACTCCATTGCACACGTGGATGTGATGCATTTGTGTGGAAAGGAATGTCAGCCTTTTGTTAGGAAGGAATGCAAAGGAGTGTATTCACGGTGTTGAAGTGACTAATCATATAATAGAGTCTCCTTATGATTTACGAAGTGCGGTAACACTGATGATCTGAGTCGAGAAAGACTTTTGTTCTTGAAGAACCATTGGTGGGTAGGACAAAGTCAGAGGGATCCGGGTGCAGACCCGTGATTTTCGCGAATCAGAAATTATTGGGAGCATACAAGAGGCCCACCCAGTGGGTTAACGAATCGGTTTGGAAGGTGATCGGGGACTTCGTTGAGATCAGCGAAAGAAACTGCGGGGTGATTGAACTTCAGCGATTGAACTTCTGCTGGAAGAGGAAGAGACTTGTGATATACTGTATAACTGCGGTACCAGAGATCGGGAAGATCAGCGAACTATAATCTGTATTTGATATTTTTCCCAGCGCAAGGCTGCGGGCCATCATAGGGTATATGCAATAATAATAGTGCAATTTTCTTAAGCAAATGTGTAAATAAATTAATAATTTACCAAAGTTGAGCGATCCGTCTCGCTACCCAGAAATTAAGTAAACTTGGTGATCACGATACTACAAAAACATTTAACTAAAAATGAGTAAATGTAACAGACAAACTTGAAGCAATAGTAAGTATATTTATGTAAAGAGATTTACAAGTAAGAACTTACGTCAAAGTTAGATGATTAAATACAAGTAATATTAAAAAAATAAGTCATTTCCTACTTTGAATGGATGAATAGAAACTTTTTTATCAACGATTAAAAATTTGAACAAGATTTACATATATATATATCTTTTATATATATATATATATCTTTTTATACATATGAGAAGAGAATGAGCTAAGATAGGAATTGAATAAAGCATTATAAAAGTACCACACATTTAAATTCTATATTATAAGTAAATATAGCTCTAAGTAAAATAAAAAATTATAAATTTAAAAGTAAATTATACAACATTTAAATTAATTTCTCAGTTTTTGGTAAGCAGTTATATCACTTTAATTTCTTTTATTTTTACATAATGTATTATTTACCAAAGTTTCATGCAAAATTAAATATAGCGTATTTTGTAATGAGTTTCTGAAATTACTGGAGCAGAAATGATAAAATACAAATTGTTTTAGAAAAAGTTATGTGAATAGAGATTTTACACGACAAAATAAACTATTAAAAGTAACATAGTTCATTCATTATGTGTTTGTAAATATCTCTATCTATAAATAAGATTAGAATTTTTTATTTTTATTTTTATGAGGTACTTTACTTTTTTCCGATTAATTAAAAAGATTCTTAGGTATAATTAATAGCTTCCAAGATTAAGTATTCCACGATCCCGTATCGCAATTGATTTCTGAAGCACTAATGATAACTGCGCAAAATTAATTATTTACGCTTTATCGGTGAACTTACTTTAAGAAGGTTCAGCTTGTCCACGTGTGTACCTTTTTTCTTTATTTTAACACAAATTACTAATACGTTATAAATAACAGGAAAAAAAACTCGAATACCTGGAATCAATTAGAAACTTCTTAATGAATCGCAGCGAAATTAATTGCCATCTGTGTGTTAGCAAAATTCCCAGACTATTTCTCATTCTTTTTCAGTCGAATGATAAAATATGCGATAAAATTGTATCAGTAAATAAACTTAGATAATTTTCAGCGCTTTGTTTTATATACATATTTGTGTACTCTTTTTCATTCACTGAATTGCTAAAAGTCTTTCCTATCTGTACTTTTAATAAATTATTTTAATTTAAATCAATAAATAAGCATGATTGATATTTTGTAAGGGATTTTAATGCAAGTACACGAAAGTAATTTTGCAAAATATGAAAGTTAATGTTATTCCTGTACGACTCGGTGGTTTAAATGCAGTCTACCAGCCTCATACGGCTGAAATTTTGTGTTCGATCCCGGCAGGATTCGATATATTTTCTTGATGCGAAAATCATGCATATCTGTCATGATTATGTGGTATGTAAGATATCCCCCTCCCCAATTAGGCGCTGGTACTCTCAGCAAAATTAAATCACGGTAATATTTAGGAACCGAACAAAGCCTAAATAAAAAAAAAATCAGACGTCAGAATTTGATAGGGAGAGCCGCCACTAAATGGTGCTAACACTGAAATGGCTTTCACAGTTGGGGGAGTTGCCATGTCTGTAAAAGGGTGTGTTGCAAAATGCAGGCCATTTGAGGGGGGGAGATGTTAGTGAAATGTTTGTCTCGAGTATTTTGTACCTAGCAAGGGAATAACAAATTATTTGTGGATAAAAACAATTATATATATTTATTAAAAAAGACCACTTCGTAGTATATATATATATTATTTTATATATATATACTAGCCGTTAGCCAACCGCTTTGCTGGGTATTTCATCTTGTTTTATAAATATGTACTGTTTATATTATATATACATAAATTATTGACTTCGAAGTCTTAGCATTAAGAATTCAATTGTATATTGAAAAAATCTAACTTTAAGAATGCTAACTTTGAGAATTCGATTGTATTGGAAAATATAATTATATACCTGTAGCTCTCGCCTGTTGATAAAAAAAGGAAAGGATTTCCAATTTGTATTTTTTTAATTATCTCTAAAATTGATGTATAGAATGATGTTTGCACTTTCACAATCCTATAACAAAGTGGATTTCCGCAAAACCAATTTTCCGTGGATCTCTACTCCTTAAAATAAACATGCAAGCCAAATTTCAAGTTCAAATCTAATAGAGCATAAACGAAATTTTTATTATCAATAGCCCCCCGTAATGTCGTTGAGAATCGTTCTCCAAAATAGCCGTTCTTAGCGTATTTCAATTCAACAATAGTAAAATTCAAACCAAATTCCATTATTATAGTCTTTGTAATTCGAAAAAAGGATTTTTTTTGTGTCAAAATACGCCCCAGGAACCCCTTGCTCTACCGGGAATTTATTTCCTTCAAATACATTCTTAGTGGATCCCAATTCAACAAAAAAACATGTTTAACGTATTTCATTTATGTTGGTCTGACGATTCAAAAACAGGATTTTTTTTCTATAACTCCCTTTGACCCCCTCCTTAGGGGTCGATTTCCGTTTTACTCTTTGCTAAAATAACTATATTCCATGAAAAGAACATGCCTACCAATTTTCAGGCAGGTAGATCTAATGGTTTGAAAACGGAAATATTTATCTATTACGCCTCCTTAATCCCCCAACATGAAACCTGAGGGTTGATTTTCGAAAAACTCATTTTGTAGCGGTTCTCTTCTCTACTAAAAATGGAAAAAATTATCTATAGCCCTCCTTGAGACCCCGCAACGCCACCTGGGGGGGGTTGATTTTCACAAAACACATTATATATTGGATCTTTACTCCATAAAAGGATTCTGTTTATCATACTTAAAGAGACTGTACTTCCAGGAGTTTAAAAATGGAAGTAATTATCTATAATGCCCCTTAGGCCCCGCAACGCCTTTTGGGGGTCGATTTTCACGAAACCCATTTTGTAGCGTATTTCTACCCTATGAAAGGAATCTGCTTACCAAATTTCAAGACTGTGCGTCTAATAGTTTAATAATAGGAATAATTATTTATATCTCACCTTAACCCCCCGCAACACCCTTTGAGGGTTAATTTTCACAAAACCCATTTTGTAGCGGATATTTACTCCATGAAAGAAACATGCCTACCAATTTTCAAGCAGGTAGGTGAAGAAGTTGAACAATGAAAATATTTATCAATTACGCCCCTTAATCCCCCGTAACGCCACTTGGGAGGGCTATTTTTCCAAAACCCATCTTGTAGTTTCTCTCTATTCTATGAAAGGAATATATTTATCAAATTTAAAGACTGTGCGTCTAATAGTTTAAAAATTGAAATAATTATCTCTAACGCCGCTTAAGCCCCCGCAACGCCCCTTCGGGGTCGATTTCCACCAAACTCGTTTTGTAGCGGTTCTGTACTCTCTGAAAGGAATCTGCTTACCCAATTTCAAGATTGTACGACGAGTAGTTTAAAAACGGAAACAATTATTTATAACGCCCCTTAACGCCCCTTGCTGATCGAATTTCGCAAAATCCGTTCTTAGCGGATCTCTACCCCATGAAAGGAACATGTCTACTATATTTCAAGTCTGTAGGTTGAATATTCCGGATATATCGTGATTAGTCAGTCAGTAAGTGAGTCCGCGCTTTTCTCCTTTACATATATATATAGATGTGTGTATGTGTGTGTGTATGTATTGTTTATTGCTTACACAAAATCTAACGCTTTGTTTTTCCTCTTACAGGTCAGAAAATGTTACCAATAGCTAGTGAAACATTGGAGTTATTAATATGCATTTCAATAAACGTCCAAAAAAAAAAAAAAAAGGAAAGATGTAGCCTGAAAACATTCAGGCAATTTCGGACAGAAAACTTTTCCAGATATCATGATTGGATAAATAACTATACCACTAAAATTTTTATAAATATGGATTTATGTAAAACATATATTATGCGTCCAAAACTAAAGATTTTCATTGGATCAAAATTGAAAATATTTGTATGTGTTTTTGACATTTTCTTGGTATTTATGTATAATTCTTATAAACAACATATTGTCATGTATATAAATGAAATAAACTTGTGACCGAAAATAGTTTTCATTCACGAAATACTTATAATTCTCTTGCATATATAAATAATGAATTTAAAAATCTTGCATATTTTTTCAAATTTTGTAAGCTTTCCAGTAGTTCGTGGTACATTTATAAACATTTGTTTTTCTGAAAGTTTGCATTATATTTAGAATTTGTTACAAATGTACCAATGAATGAAGGCAATTTTAATTAAAAAGAATAATATATCTTTACAGGGTAAATAAAATTATACCAAATTTTATTTGAACTTGGCAATTAGTTCCATAATCCTGAATATATTTGTTTAAATTAATGAGGAAATAGACTTTTGTCATTTCTGAAAAAAACATTGTTTTTTTTTATTAAAATAAGCCATTTTTTTCAGTGAATGTGTAACTAAAAAGTTACAAAAATAATTTTCTACTGAAACGTTGTCTGTGCTTTCTAAAAGTAGTTTCTCAATGCTATTAAAACATAGTGAAATTTTCTATTTTCGAAATGAAATGCGAACTTCGTATTCAATCATTCACAGAAAATGCTAATTTTCTGAGAATTATGAAAACGCTGACTAATTGGATTATTAAAATCCTCTAGCAAGTTAAATGATCTTTTTAAAATCCTCGTTTTGTTATTAGGCAATTACTTGATAGGAAAGCTAACTCTTTTTCGGAAAAAAAGAAGTAAAAATGTGTTAAACCATATCATGACTGTTTTTGTTCGTGATTAGGCAAATCGGATGCTCTTTTTTAATCAACTTAGTGAAATTTGAAATTTTATAAATATTTTGAAAGTAAAATAAGAAGAGTTTATTCATGACTTTTCCACAGTCAAATTTATATTTAAATTATTGAAAACAATTTAAGATTTCTTTATTCGGGTAATAGGCTTTTTTTAACTTATTCATAAGTGAATGATAACATAATTCCTGAAGAGCAATATGTTATTAGTATGTGAACAAAAAAAGATATATACTACCAATTAAATGAATGAATTCTAGATATGTAGACATAGATAAAAGAATCGTTCAATCAGGTTATGCATACAGGTATTGCAAACTTCTCAAGAAAGCGATCTCCTTAAAACTCCGTTTCTAGTGAAAAAATCATAGATAGCTGTATTCATTAAAAAATTCTCTAAACGTCAACTGTTGTAGATAACGGTATTGTGTACCTTTAATTGCAAAAAGAAACATTTTGATTACAACACCCACAAATCACATAATAGTTTAATGCTGATGAAGAAAAATGTGTTAGTGTCCATACTATTTATATTTATTTAATAATTAAAAATTACACAAAGGCAGTTTACCCAACAGATTAAGTAGAATAAATGCTACCGAAAGTGCAAATATTTGGTTACATAAAGAAACAACTCCTCCGGGTCTCTGAAATGTACTGAAATAAATTTTTTGAATTGATGAATCGAGATTCAAGCTGGAGTATACTGATAATATGCTACCATTGCTTCAAAAACTACATGCTTATAACAATGTATTTGATGCGCTAGAGGATTCATTTCAGCATGGGGAATACTTCTTAAGGTATAAGACTGGTTGGCACAACTTTTTTTTTTAAAAAAAATGAAGATATGCGGAATTTTTGTTGTTGTTATTTTTAGATTTGTTTAATGCATTTTAAGAAAAATATGCTAAAATTAAGTAATTGCTAGTACTAAAATGGGAAAAAAATAGGTAAAAATTTACAAACAATAGCATAAACGCGGCCCATTCTGTACCAAAGGTTTATGAACAAATTTTCAATTTTTACTTTTTAATGTGTTGCTAAGTTATTCAGTTTTGAAATGACCTTCAGGATAAGAGATATTTACTTTTTTACAAAAACTAGAGCACTTTATCTCAACTATTACATGAAATTGCTTAAATAAATAGTGATTATATGAACAAAAGGGACAGCAAATTTTGTAATAAAACAGTGATTGATAAATCTGGAAGTTAAAACACTTCTGTTTTATACAGAACATACACAAAAAATTCCAGTTGATTATTTTCAAAACTTTTTTAGCAATCGCTGGCCCGTTTGAGTATTTAAAAAAACATATTTCCAGTAAAACGTGTTTTAAAGTATGACATCTTGCTTAAAGTAATGGCATCTGCTTTTATTAAAACACTTGTAGGTTTTGTTCTAGTGAACGGAAAATGAAAAACTTGGTATTTTTATGAAGCTAATAAGATGGCGTATAAAATAAAATCATAAAAAATTGTCAATTTTTGGCGAAATTCTCAATTTTAAGGTAGTCGGATACCTTAATTTCGTTGTACAGTTTACATAAATAAAACTGTATTCCATAGTACATTACACTCAGCGTCACAAATATACAATTCTTTGATGCATTTGGATATAACGGGCCTCATTTGCTCCTGTTATTTTTAAATGTTCAACTGAAGACCTTTCCTTTCACCAGAATATTGTTCTGGTTGTAGAGGTCAGTCTTATTAAGCACAATCAAGGAACCAAGCAGAGATTGGAAACTGATCAATGCAATTTTAGAACATTGCAAAACGGTTATGGATTAGTAACGCTTTTCAATTATATTTCAAAATTAATTGATAAAATGCGTATTGCAAATTAATGTTTTATATATATTAACTAAAAATAAAAATAGACATATTATAATGGCTGATTTAATGAAAAAAAGAACGTAAAAAAATAGTTTTCAAACAACAGAAGAAATATTTAAGACACTTATTTATGAATCATGAACACACACACACACACACACACACACAGTCTTTTAAGGCCAACATTGAGTAACAAACGATACAATTTTAAAATAAACATCAGAGGAATCTTAAAATAGATAACATTTTGGAATGCACACATACACATAAATTTTCAATGGTTGTTTGTCTATAAAATTATTTGTAAAATAAATCTCTTTTTCTTAACTAAAGACATTTTCTCAATCTTCAGTTCGATTTCATATCAATATTCAATTTTACATTAAATCGTTATTTTATTATACATGCTTGGGGTATTCTGTAATGATTTCAAAGGACACATTATTGGAAATGCTGTAAGTTATCGTAGTACATTTTTTAATGAATTAATGACATTGGTAGTATAAAATACTCTAAGCCTTACATGCAATTTGCATGCATCGTATTATAGTATATTGAATATTTTAATAAGATATTTCTGAATAATAATCAGTAAGAAAGACTTTATATATGACTTCTATAAATTGAATTAAATATTTAATATGTAAGTTGTGTGTTAAATCATTAAAGTAAATAAGAAATTAAAAACAATTTATTGTGTTCAATGTTACGGTGAATTTAAAGAAAAAAAATAACGTTTTAGAACTTATCTACTAATTAACAAATAAAGCGTCTTCATAAATGTTAGAAAGCAATTCCACCAGGTTATCCAGTTTTTATTATTGGTGTAATAAAGATGTAATGTCATTAATAATTCAATACATCATCAAGAAAACATTTAAATAATTTTATAATAATATATATATTTAATTTTTTCTTTCTGAAATTTTTTAAAATTTTATTTTTTATTGAGTGTTTAAGGTACATTTATGAGTTAAAAAGACAATCAAGTTTTTACCTTAAAATATTTCAATTATAACATTATAATTTAGTCTAGTTTCTCTGGATGAGTTAGAAATTCTCTTTAAAATACATAATTACCGAACTTCTTTAATCCCACGCATTTACTCAGCAGTCTCTAAAGTTTGATATGTTGAAATAAAAATGGGCATAAGTAGAATTTGTTTTCAACTCATTATGTGGTGTATATTTTTTCTATTATCTTTTTCTAAACATTTATAAATCCACAATATGGCTTTTAAAAACAGTTTTAAAAAATTCATTTGATATAAAAATAACATTAATACAGCTAAATTATTAAATATATTTCAGTTATAAAAGCAAGTCAAAATAGTAGTTAATTGAAGTCTGATTTTAATCTATGACAGATTTAAATCTATTCTTTTTGTAGTAAAACACTTTTATGTTTATGTTTTTTTATCAATTCTTGAATGCACTTGAAATAAACAGTTCCATAGGAGACAGAACTTTCATTATTTTTTATGCAAAAAGCATAAGCATTCATTCATGCATAAAATGCTTTCATTTGCATAAAAAAATGATGTAATTGCGATGCTGAAAAAGCACCAAAATTCTTAGTTCAAGGTTTTTAAAAATTTATTCATTAATTCCATCTTCTAAAATTAATTATATCATTTTGGAATCATTATGAAAGACGAAGCATTCAGATGCAATTATTGTTATGATGATTTTATATTAAACAATATGTTTCAATAAAGAAAAAAAAATCGTTGATGAATTTCAGAATTCCCCAACATAAAATATTAATTAACAACTGCTTATGACGATTCACGTTAAGAAAATTTTATTTTTAAATCGTCATTATATGATGCAAAGCAATAAAAAAAATAATGCCTTTGAGAATTATAAGTTATAGCAGCTTAATTATATTTCATTACTGTTCATTAAAATTAATTTCTCTGAAGGCTAAACTTAATTTGTCTGATAGTTAAGTTTTTGTGTCGTAATCAACGAATAACAAGTCATATAAAAACACATATAATTAGAACATACGTTCACTAATATACTAATTATTAGGTCACGATTCGATAATTATTTTGAATACAAACAGTGATTCAATAACAAACTAAAATGTGTAGTAACGGAAC
This sequence comes from Trichonephila clavata, assembly GCA_019973975.1. Lineage (NCBI taxonomy): Eukaryota > Metazoa > Arthropoda > Arachnida > Araneae > Nephilidae > Trichonephila > Trichonephila clavata. The sequence goes on along the minus strand of BMAO01039292.1, from coordinate 15,307 downwards.
TATTTAAATTAAAATATAACTTATGTACAAAGAACTTTAAAGTATTACATGTGAATTCTGAAGTCACCCTGTGGTCAAAATCGACAAAATAATTCCATACAAAGTTAATTTAGATTTGAGGAATCTAAAGAAAATATACTTTTTCCTTATACATTGCCAAAGAATGTTACATAAAATCAATACCGTTACATTAATATTACATATCTATTGGACGTTAAATTCTTTTAAAGGGGATATTTCTCTACTATATAAATAGTCCAAGCCTTAGAGCTGCAAATGTTGAGTTAATGTATTTTTTTTTGTTTTATTTCATACAGTAGAAAATCTGATATGAAAAAGAAGGGAGAAAAGGGGGTGGGGTGGAGGGTGCATTATATTAAAAAAGTAATATTTTTCAAATCTAAAATATACTGTAAATGGGGGGAACGTACAGTAATAATCTGGACTTATGTGATAGGTGGTACTGAGTTATGATTACGTAAGTCGGAGTGTAATTTCACATATAAAGGCATAGAAATTATTTTTAGTTAAAACCAGAGACGAAAGTAAATAATTTAGAAGAAAAAAAGTTTAACAATATCTAAGAACACAAATACGAAATCGCTAATCGAAGTTATTTTAATGTAGATGGTATCATAAAGTCTAACAAAGTCTGCCTGATCAACGATTTATTTTTCCCCACAAAATTTCTTCGTAGCATGCTGATATTTTTAATTCCTTATTTGTTGAAAAAAATATACTCTTCGTTGGAGGTTTTCTAAAATTTGTAATCCTTTTTCAATTAAACTGAAACCTTATGTCAAAATTCCAACTCACTGTCTTTCGATCGTTTGGTAAAACTGGTTTTAAAGACTTCATTTCTAGAGGTTCTACTTCGTTTGGATGGCATAGCCGTTTCGCAAATATTAATAGATAATAATACATAAAACAAACTCCTTTAATATAACAATTATAACATATAAGAACAAACACACACTCCGTAGATAAGAAATAAACAACACAGAATAAATTATAGCTAAGCGTCGATTCCAAGCGATTCGTTCGAACATGCACACTAGCTAAACAGGGATCGGAGAGGGAGTAATCGAGTTAATCGACGAAATTTTAAAATCGTGTAACTGAGGTTAGCGTAAGTTGAGGTACTTCTGCAATTTAACTGTGGTATGTTTTTTCACATGTGGTTTTTTTTTGTTTTATTCTTACAAAAAATTTATTATTGTAAGAATAATGAGATCAACTGGTCTTCAAGGACATCTATGACCCTCAAAAGTATACTGTGTATTCCGCATAAGTTGCCTAGTACCAATTCAAACGGCAACTCGAAAAGCATAAATGTTCATGACTCACAATTGCATTAACCAGCGGTACTGTCGTTTTTTGATTTTATGAGAAATACATATATATATAATTCAAAAATATACATAAAATAGTTAAAACCTAAGATAACTAGTCATGATTATATAAAGTATTAGCCACAGTAGTACTATAGCAAACTCCTGGCCTTAGGAACCAGGATTGCTGGTTAAAACAAAGTTTTGGGGCTAACCAACCTTCACCTGTATTTGTCAATACTCTGGACCATAGTGAAAGTAAGAAAGGTCAAGAGAAGTTTAACTATTATTACAAATAAAACCATAATCTCTTAGTACAAAACGATAATATTATAGCCTATAATTATTACTTTAATATGTTAAAATCAAAGCTAAAAACTATATATATATATATATATATATATATATAAATGATATTTGATGGCAGGCTTACGGCCTAGGACTATACACGACAATGGCATCACATAAAATTGTAATCTTGCAGCTGTTGCCAGTTGACATGCAGTTCGAAATTCCCAGTTTCTCATATATGTTCGGGAATAGCATTTGACTGTTAAAATTATTCGGATCATGATCTTATTGAGGATGAGTCGAGAACAATACGAGACCCTTGACCATGGCTTAAGATCTTTTGTCTTATATAAACTATCTTTAAAAAGTAAACACATTGTCATAAATACCATGCAATTTTGAAAGTTTGGAAGAGATTCCTTTTTAAATCGGTGGTACACACGTCGTACCAGAAATTTTTTGTCACTTGCATCGGCTGTGGTACAAACATCGTACCAAGGTTCTAGAGACAATTCTTTGCCCCCTTTTCTCAAGCACACCCTTTTACGATTTTGCTTGACTCTTTTTATGATTTTGCTTCTATTGCCCATAATTGGGTGGGGTTATTTTTCGCCAACATTTTGCGTATTCCTTATCATTAGCGACGTTTAGGAACAAGTTTCGACTTTTTTTTTAATATACTTCATTCGATGACTTTACGTTGTATGTGAGCAACAGATTTTTCTTTTCTCTTGCTGTTACTTCTATTTCTTAGAATACCTCGAAAATTTCTAACACAAATAGAGATTGAGAGCTTGAGGAAAGATTTAGATGAAGAAAATTTTGATGATAGTGATTCGGTGTTAAAATAATATTTTCAAAAATAATGAGGTCGATTTAGATGTATCAGATCATTTTGATGAGATGTTTGGAAGCTTATTCTCATGGAAAGAGGTAGAAGGCTCGGAAACGAAAAATGTATTACCATTTTCTAGTAAAGTTGGATTGAAAGTTGATGCTAGCAATTTCAAAACTGAAAATGATTTTTTTAATTGATATTCACATGTGAAATTTTATCAGTTCTGGTTGAAGAAACTAACAGGTATGCAATTGATGTACTTAATCTTCATGGAGAAACATCTGGCAAAAGAAATCATGCATCTTCATGAAAACCAACCAATAAAAATGAAATTTTAAAATTTCTTGGTTTAATTTTACTGATGGGACACATCGAAAAAGACAGCATACAGGATTATTGGGCAACTAATAATCTGACGGAAACTCCATTTTTCAGAGAAGAGATTTCTCGCGATCGTTTCCTAATAATTTTAAAACTTTTACACTTTTCCTATAATAGTTTGAAAGAAAGCAGAGATTTTCCAACTTACGACAGATTGTGAAAAATACAATAAATTTTTGATTGCTTTAACAAAGCATTTAAAGAAGTGTATGATCCCACAAAAAATTTATCTTTCGATGAAATTATCATTAAATTTAAAGGGAGAGCATTCAAACAAATTCCAAAAAAACGAAAAAAATGGGGTTTGGAAATGTACAAAATTGCAGATGCCACTAGATATACTTATGATATGAGAGTATATCTAGGTAAAGATAAAAAACAAAACCTTTCAGCGTCTGCTTCCTATAATGGGGAAAATATAGTGACAGATTGCATAAAATGTATAGGCCTTAAAGTCTTTATGGATAATTTCTTTTCCTCCCCGGAACTTTTTCGAGACCTTTTAAAAGAAAAAATGATTAATTCCTGTGGAACTGTACGATCTAATAGAAAACATTTTGGAAAAAATCTGGCTTCTTATAAAATGAAACAAGGTGATCTTGCCGTGAAATTTTGATATGGAATGACAGTAATGTATTGGAAAGATAAGAGGCAGGTATATATGCTGACCAATATGCACAGCCCCGATCGGATTTATAATTGATGAACGAAAAGGATTTTTAAAAACGTGATGGTGACGTTTCCGAATGCGAAAAAGACCAATTAAACAACAACCAAGCCAAAAATTGTGGCAGATTACAACAAGCGTATGGGATATGTTGATTTAGGACACCGTATGGCATCCACCTACACTTTTGCTAGACGAACTAGAAAATGGACAAAAAAATTATGCTTTAGCCTCATCGATATTGCTATTCTGAATGCTTTTCTAATATTTAAATTATTCCAAGCTTCGTCAAAATTCAGTTTAAAAGAATTTAGAATGAAATTAACTATATCTCTAATAGGAAAAATAAATAATAAAATACAGAGCCTTCAGTAACAAATTAAGTTAAGAGAAATGATAATACATTTTCTCATTGGCCATTTGACGAAAAGAAAACAAGAAGGTGTGCTTATTGTGCGAAAAAAATATACAAAAAAAGAAGCACTATAATCTGTAAGGCATGCAATCTGGCTCTTTGTATTGACCAGAACTGCTTCGAAGATTATGACACAAATTATTTAAAAATCTCCTAACACATAAACCAATAAAAAACAAAAGACCATAATTTAAAATATTAAAACTGATACGTTTTTTTATAAAAATAAAATTAAAAAATTAAAAAAAAACTCTTTTAAGAGCCAACAATTTCAAAAAGTAGAACTCATTTTCACAAACAGATATTTCAAAAGCAATGCTTACTTTCTCTTAGGAACAAAAATGTACTGTAAAATAAAATTAAAAACAAATTAATACATTTTTTTTCAAGATTGATAAAACCGCTTTTAAATCTGTCAAGGCTCGAAGTCCTCATGTTGGTGTGGTGTGGAAGTTTGGTGAAAGGATCAGATTTCTGAGGTTCAGAATGCAATGTTGTTCAAAAATCAAATCAAATTTATCACAAAGTATTTGGAATGCATTTGTTATTATTTTTTGTGCACTAAAATGGAGTTAATTCAAAAAGTAAAATGTTTAGAAAAATGTTCTACATATTGTTCTTAAAGTTTTTACATATTTCTTCGAACAATTTTGAAAATTTGAGTGTTTTTTTATTACATGGTTTCATTATTGTAGTTGAATATGTAAACAGTTTTATTTTAGAGTGAACTAAAATGTTTAATGTATAATAATGTTCTACACATTTTCTTAAAATTTTTCCTTCTGTTTGAAATTTTCTCGAATAATTTTGAAAACATGGGTAGGATATTTTTATAAGATGATTTTCATTATTGTTTTGAATATATAAGTAACAATAATTATACCAAAGATAGAATGAGTACACTTAATCCTAACTTTTTTTAATTGCTTGTACACTATGCTACAACATGTGACTACCTACTTACAAATTTTACAAAATATATATAAATGCAAACATCGAAATTATTGAGAGTTTATAATTGAACTATCGTTCTTTTAGAGGATGTTGCCGTAAAGCTCTGATGATAGAAGCCATGAATTAAATATTCGGTGTATTTCAATAATATTTTAACAATTTCTAGAGCAAATATTTTAGTAATATGATACGATTGTCAACTTTTTAAAATAATTTACGTAATACACAACTCTAATAATATCTTAGTATTTACGCTAAATAATTATTTGCTGTTTTTGGAACATCAAAATATTTTACAAAATTGTGAACAAAAGTTTTAACTTTTAGAAAAATTTACCATACAAATAATTATCATGAACAAATAATTATCAATTATCGTATACAAATAATTATCAAATAATTATCATGTACCCTTTTTAAATTTTATAATAATTATTTCATACTAAAGCAATGAAACCTTGCTTCACAGTAAATTATTTAAAGCAATCAAAAAATCCTGAAGACATTGCGATTGAAAGAAATAAAAGTAATAAATATAATCATTTTATTCATGTGTGATGATTACTGTTCAACATGTCGTTCATATAACTTCTACTCTCTGAGGACTTCTGAAATGCTGTTCATCAAACTTTAGAAAATATCTATCATAATTTCAGAATTTAAAAAAGATAGGCAACACAACAACAACGAAAAATATGCATTTGAAAATTTGCAAGTCATTCAATTATAAATGGGAACCTAGAATTTAGAAGAAAAAACTATTTTGATGTAATAATGCGACAAATATGAGGATTTTCCTTATTCATGAAAGATAGCTGACTAAAAATTGGCAACCCTTCCCTCTCCTCTTTGTCAAGTGGAAACTGGAGCAAAAATGGTCAAGCAGGACCTTCAAATGGAGGGGAAGAAATTTCCAGCTCAGACCTGAAAGCGCTGAATGGAAGGGAAATTTTGCCTCAGCTAATGCCGAGTTCTAAAGGTTAAGTTTTGCACCCAAAAATATCCTCAATCCCTTATAAACATTATTTTTTAAAAATTATTTTCCTTTTCAAAGAATTTTAAGACATAAAGCTTATCATTTAAACGGTTTAACTGCACTCGTTAAGAAGACGAAATTTCCTCCACCTTAACCACAGGCAAAAAAACTTATATTATACATGCATATTATTTTTGATACAAAAGGTCCTAAATCATGGGCGTAAAAGTATAACAGTTTACTTTATTGTTTATGACTTTCATTTAATAAAAAGTTAAAAGCTTTTAAAATTAGTTTCGGAATCCAAACAAACTAAATAATCTTGCTTCCTTGGGAAAAACGGCGGAAGTATCACTAAAGGCTTTTTAACAGTACTCTGATAAAATAAGAATAAGAATTTTAATCCTGAAAAACACAATTGAAACAAAAATTCCACACAATTATGAACGCTGGAATTGGCAAGCCTTTGTCTTCCATTATGCTATAGGATAACTTGTTTTCGAGTTTTATTTTGAAAAACTCAATTTTGGAATGAAACAACATAGGAAAACTGAACAATAACCTCTCAATATTGATGGTGGAAATAAAAATGAATAAAGATAAGTTGCCGCGGGTAGTAAAATTAGTGTGTGGAACCAGTAATGTTTCATTCCTTGACATCTATAGAGCATAAAAGGATTTTTTTCTGCACTTGAAAAACTTTGAAGAAGTTTGTAAGATCATACATGAATGCACAAGTGTAATATAACGGATTTAAGTAGAATTTTGTTTATTTTTCGTGCAGAAAGTTTTGTTGTGCTTCTTAAATTATCTTCAAAGAAGTCAAACACAAAAAATTTCATATGACATTATGAACTTTTGTAAATGTATATTCTTTTTGGAATGTGTTCTTCTAAAAAATATATTCTCTTGAAAAAGTTGAAAGTAAAGGGAATTTAATTAAAATTTCCTGTTTTATTTTCTATCTCCTTTAACAATTTAAAACAATGCATAGATGTTCGATTTTGTTCTTCAATTTTCATGATTTGTTAAAGTGAAAAGAAAAAGAATGCTTTTGCTATACTTAATTGAATTTGCGATTGGAAGTAAAAAAGAAAGAAAACTATTTTTTAAGTAACAAAAAGAATGAAAAGAAAACATAATTTTAAGATTTGATAACTTGTACTTCCCTAGAAAAATTAATTCGCATAAGCGCCTGAAATTTTAGTTCAATTTTGTTATTTTAATTTGTTGTCATTTTGGCGTTATTTTTTAATTTTACTTTTTCTCTTTTTGATTTAGTTTTAATTTTGTATGGATTATGATGTAGCTACTTTTAGTTATGCATCTCTTGATGGAGTAGAGATAGAAATAAAATATAAAAGACTATTGAGCATATTTCTTGGTTCTTTATCAATCCCTTATAGATACAGATATAGTGATAAAGTGAAAAATAATATATATGAATCATAATATTATATTAATACTGAAATGTAATTTTGTTAAAAAATTATGAATAAATAAAATAATAATAACTCTTTTTGTTTTTTTTGCATACTTTAATAGTGTCTTTTAAATACTCCTTGCAGACAAGTTCTGTTTTGTGTAATATTGAATTTCCACAGATTATACTATTCTGTTACATATATAAGATGTAAATTTCCATGTGGCTTATATATTCAAATCAGCTTTTTTTTCCAAAAAATTTAGTATGATAATTTTTATATTTTTTACAAATATTTTAGATATTTACGAAAAAAGGAAGCTTACCCAGCTCAATGACTTAATTTGGGCACTACTAATTTTTAAAAAAATAATTAAATCTCTATTTGTAACATCTCTATAATTTAAATCTAAAATTCAAATTGTATGGTGCGCTCGCGTAAATGTATTTTTATCACAAGATTATAAGTAGTCCAGATTATATAATCCATTATCTACAAATTAGTTAACAAATAAATTTAATTTGTACTATGGGCACTCAATTGGGCAGATCATGTTAAAGTAATATTACAAAAAGTTAAAGGAATCACAATCATAAAAAATAAATAAAACTTACTAATTGTTTAGTTTTAATTAATATGCAATTAGTCGCAAATTATTAAAAACGAATGGAACGTCGTTTTGTAATAAAATATAAATAATAGTGAATATAATACGTATATTAATTTTATATAATTAAAAGATATTTAAGTTCGATTTGAGCTAAGCATTCATATCATTATACAAAATTAAGAATTATGATTAATTATATTATAGTTTCCTTACTTGCTGAAATATAGAAATATTGCATACGTATTATCTTGTAATAAACAACTTTGATTCAATAAACAAAAACACAAAAATCTTCATTAAAAATAATATATAATATTTCAAATAAAATGAATGTTAAATGACAGACTACATTTTATATAGTAAATTATTTTCAGACCGTATAAAAAAACGCAAAATATTAAGTTGTGAATATTTCCTCATTTCGTCTATATTTCTATGTATAACCTTACAATACATAACACCATTATCATAATGTGATTTTATTTTATTAAAACATTCTTTACAGCTTTTAGAGTTGTAAAGATTAATAAAAATGAGAAACGTGTAATATGTATTGTACAGATCTTTAGGCTACTAGAAATTTAATCTTTTATGCCGTTATCAACGTGCTAAGGCGTTCATCTCAATCTATTTCTCATCGTTACTGATAAGCTGTACGCTCCTATCTGGATTTCGCTCTGTATATAACGTTGCAAAACGTGTATCGTGTTCTACAGTAATTGTTACTTTTACTAATAGATAGCAGCACTGGGCTGAAAGATTGAGATTCGAATACAATATTTTACGAGAAATAGTACTCTATTTTTAATTGCGAAATGGCCTCAATTTCAGACTTTTGAACGCTAAACGCGAGAGAGATATCAAGGGACAGCAGAAATCTGTATATTATATAAATATATACAAGCATTTTCTTAAGAAAAGTTTTAGTTTTAGTGCAACTTATTATTTTTAATAATTTATTAGACAAAATATTTTATTACTTACTGTTTATATTTTATGATTTTTCATTTTTGTTATTTGATTAGGGTTAAGATAACAGCAACTTTACTAAACTCAAGTTTTTTTTGGGGGGGGGGGGACTAACGCTAGAGGAAAACCCAAACTTCGAAAACTCAATGGGTAGATGTTAATTTTTATACATATAATTTTAATTGGTTTCACAATTTACGTTTTTAAAAATGAAGATTTTTAAATTAAATTTCTTGAAAATTTACTTTCAAATGGTATGACTCTCAAATGATTTTTTACTCTTGAGTAATATTAATAAATGCTTGTATTTTTCTTTTGGAGATTACGAGTAAGTGAGTAAACACTTAAAGTATATTAAATTGTAAATATAAAGTGCAAGAGTATTTTTTAGATTTATAAGTCCTTAGTGAAAAATAAAAAAAAAAAGAGAAAAACTTCGACATACACATTCTATCTTATTATTACCATATTTAATATAAAATTTTTATATATTCTGTATAAGAAGGAGTAAACATGTTGAACAAATAGCAGGGAAAAGTATAATTTTTAGTGTGCGTTGCTAAGAAGTTCCAACGCGGTATAAATTAGGAATTTACTATAATCTGTTTGACAAGATTTGTTGATTTCAAAAATTGTGCTTCAGTCTAAAATGAAAGACAGCAGGGAAACGAGCTAAAAAGAAAACAAAGAAAAGAATAAAATGGAAATCAGCCAAATTAATCCATTAAGCATAGTCATTTTTATCATGAACAAACTAAACAAATTCGGTGAAGGGGGATCAGATCTGTTGATGCTAGCTAAAATACACTTTCCCCTGATTTCATTTATTTTAACAAATGATGCCTCATTTTCTATACTTCTACCTTGCTTTAAATGCAGCTCTAATTAAGTTCAATTTACTTCTTAAGGTAAATAATATGTTTCTTTATCAGCTAAGAACAAACGGAAAGACTCCTAGTGCTTATCTAAGGGAATTAACAGAATAAATCAAATAAATACTTTTAATCTTTTATTTAAAAACAGAGAAAAAGAGTTGCAATTAATAAAATAAATTACTTCAAACACTGAGAGAGTGAGGGAAAGAGACCACTGCTCTGCATATTTATTAGAAAATTAAAGTTTTTGTCAAGATCTAGGATGAAACATAAAAGAATTATCCGATTTCTGCTCTATTTCAGCACAATGTAATTAGCAATTAAAAGAGAAAATGAATCAAGTAATTAAATACTTTTAATTCTTCTCTCCTAATATGATGCAGGGAAGTCATAAAAAAACTGTGCCGATGTATGGACTTTTAGCGGTCGTTTTGTACAACCATTTACGTGAATTGTGAGGTATAGTAACTTAAAGGGTATGCGCTCAAGATTCTGTGAACGGCAACAAAATGATGCTAACGGTTACTGTTACTGTGACAAAAACTCGAAAATTACCAATGGAAACAGCCATTTTTTGTTGCAAAATTATTAGTAAGTGCGAAAAACCTACAGAGCGTTACAACGGTATATGTATCACAAAAACGGGCATGGTTATGCACTCGCAAAAAACAATTCTACTCGGTCAAAAAAAAAAAAGATCGGGGACGCAGAGCGAGTTTTGCATATGACAGATGCAAGACTCCAACCACTGAGGACAACACAGTTTGGAGAATATAAACTTTTATTTGGAATATACATATGTGCAAATATTCCACATGGTGCCATCAGAAGCAATTACGCATTATGTGCGAGAGATTGTGGACAGTAAAGCCGAACGTACCGTACGAAGGATGTTTGAAATATTACGTTTGATAGACTCTTTCAAATCCAGCAAAGTTTATTTAATTACTTGCTTACTCGAGAGAATCAAGTTCACCCAATGGGTTCGAGCTTCGTACTGACCCTCCGAGAAGTTACTTTTTATTTGTATACTAAAAGAAATACATAAACAAAAAGGTCCCGAATGCGGACCCTCCCCGAAATTCTTGAGAGTTGGGGGAAGAAAAACAACACACACACACAAACACAAACACACACACACACATACACAGATGCTACCTTCTAATGACAAGGAGGAGCCAGCAAAGTTTGCGGACTGCACATGCACCCTCTAGATTTGAGATATCCCCTAAACCAGAAATCCATAGGAGTGAGCAGAGATTGTGGGGTACACATGGGCCATATCTTTAGCTATAACTTTGACGAAAACGACGCAAGGCGTTCGTGGCATTTTGACAGTACAGTTTCAACAATTCACTCCTGTTTTTTACAAGCAGAGTCAATTCGCGTTTGTGTGTTGGATCTCCCGATTGAAGTACCGAGATTTGGCACCTTTTATCACTTTTCTAAACTGAATATCTGGCAAACAGCGTTCTATGAGTGGTTTTCTGACTCTGTTAATTTCAAATTTCCTCTGTAAGCCTACGATCGCATTCCTTTGGCCGTGTAGAACTGCTCTTTATGCATGCATACCGTGCCGTACTTTTTTATTATACATGTACCTTCCAAACGCTCTTTAAATTTTTCGTACATGCTAATCATTTTGTGACCGAAAAAATGGGTATTGTATATATATATATATATTATGTGTAATAATATCCATTAAAATTTTCTTAATATCTTTTAATTACCTATGGTCCATCTCCTCAGGACCCATATTTTAGTAATAAATTAGCCAGCCGCCTAACGAGAGTATTTTAAACTACATCTATCTACCCACTCATATCATGTGATTTGAGCCGCCTATATATACACCGAGATTTCTAAAACAAATCCTCTCTTTCTCTCTTCTGTTATTAGTCTGCCTTCAACATGTAGCCGGCTGCAGCTGATGAATATCGTTTTGTTTCTTCTGTAATGTCAATTTCGTGCTTTATATTAATATGCTTATATGTGTTCAAGATGTGGAATAAAACAGATTTAAATAATCACTAGACTGCCTCGTCAATCCTAGCCAAAGAAACCATCAAAAATAGCGATCTAAATTAGGAATCTTTCACACTCGCCAAATAGTGATACAGAAAAATTTATTATATATATATATATACCTAGCCCTCGTGGGCTGTTCGGTTCTATATATATAAATTAAAATTTATATTTTTTAATAAATGCATTTTAAAAGCAATCAAAAGCAATCAAGGTTTTTTTAATTATTAATTAAAAAATGGATGCAACAAGGAAATGTCTAAAATTACATATATCACTTATAATACTTCCTTAACATGTTGATTTCATTAATATTCTGAGACGTAATTAATTTTTATTATTGCCTCTTAAAGCAAAAAATATTTTTTTTCTTTAAAAAACTAGAATCATTAAATATTTTATCCATTTGTAATGTGTTAGGCAAATCTTAAGTATGCATTCCATCATGAAAGCTAAAATAAATTTCCTTTTATGTTATACATAATACAAATCAATATGTCTACATTCACTCTAACATCAAAAACGACGCACCAAAATAGAGTAATTTAAATGATATTGCGTATTCATATATATCTGACAACAGAATATAAAAATAATTAACCCTTGGTAGTCAATGTCTGGTTAGATGGAAATTCAACAAATTGCAATGGAGCATCCAAATATATCAAAATACAGATGAGATTCCATTACTAGGGTATACTTTCCATGCGAATGTAATTCTAACAAAATATCTCGATTCTACCAATATTTTGCAGACTAACAGTGCAAAAGAATAAATTTGAGAAAGAACTAAGGGAGCAAAATGATGAAAACCAGGTTCGCTCTACATTAAACTCATTCACCGATGTTGTAAGGAATGAATGGAACGACAGTAAACGGATGGCATTAAATAGGTACTGTTTTGATCTTCCTTTCAAGAAGCCGAGCCTTTATTTGAAAAGAAAAACTCCAATAATATTCCTTTCTACTGCCTGTACTTTTACATGCCCAAAACTGCCTTGTCACGGTGCAACCATAAGACCACTTTTCAACAGAGCACGTTTAGGCATATATATTATATATATAATATTATATATATGAGCAATGTATATATATATATATATATATATATATATACAAGGTGTCCAGCCTTAATGTGAGCCAATAGCTAATTCCCGAACCGTTCAGTTTAGATATGCACTTCCAACTTGAAAAATGTTTTAAAACAGGTAAAAAATGTCTTTAAATGCTTTTCGAACCAAAAAACCCATTTGAAAAAAATTACAAAAATTAATTTTTTGTACGGTACCTAGGTCCTATCACTTATATTTAGAAAAAGATGTAGTACACAAAAACAAAGTAAACACAAAAAGTTCCATTTTATTGCAATAAAAAATGGCTGAGTTATAGAGCTTTGAAAATCATACATTATATCGATTTTCTCGGCTATTTTCAAGAAGCTAGTAAGGGTCCGTCTCCAAAGTGAAATTTGTTGGAACTCTGCTAGGAAACTTTCGTCCTTGCACGTCACTCTTATGTAAATCGTTTTTAAATTTAAAAGCATACGTTAATAATACAATAATTGAATACTTAAGAAATAAAATTTATTCTGTGTACGTGTAAAACGAAGAAAAATAAAATATTTGGGACGAAGAAAACATTTCAAAAGCAGTTCCAAAAAATAGACTTATATGTTGCAACTTCAGTCTGATTTGCTGCGTTTTTGCTGATCATGACGAATGTTAAAAATATGTCGTGTAGTCGCTTGCAGTTGCATACAGTCGTATTCTAATATTACGAATTCTAGTACGGGAGAACAAGATGTATACAAAGGAAGAATACTGTGAAATGGTACTGTTTTATGGGCGATGTAATCGAAATAAGAGAGAGCCGGCAAGACTTTATGCCATTAAATTTCCATCTAGAAAACATTCATCTTATTGCACAACTGCCCGTGCTATTCGACGCTCGTGTAAAACTGGGAGTTGAAATAGACGTATTTCCTGTCTCGTGTCTTCACCATTATTTAAGTTAATTTGGTCATTCTGATATAATAAAGCCCCTGATTCATGATTGGCGCATCATTCCACATTATGCTACAATTTGAACGGTAAATCCTGTATTATTTTGCTGCTATTTGTTAAAAGAAGGTGTTTTTTAATCTTTTCGGCACTAGTTGTATTTCTTTAATTTAATTTTTATTGTTTGCCATACAGCAATACAAAATTCTCAATCTATGATGTTTACTACAATGTTTTAATTTTTCTATAATTTTTTTTTTTGCTCTTTCAGTAGATAGTGAATGACTGCTCTCTAAATTCAACTTATATACGACCCCATTTTCTGATCAACTCAGTTGCTTCAAACTTATGTAGGCATAACTCAGCCAGTTTTCATCGTAATAAAAAAAATTTTTTTTGCTATCTTTGTTTTTGCGTCATGCATCTTTACCTCAATACAAGTGATAGGACCTAAGGACGGTATAAAAATTTGATTTTTGTAATTTTTTTGTAAATGGATTCTTTAGCTCGAAATTCACGTAAAAACATTCCTTACCCTCTTTAAAACATTTTTCAAATTAGAAGTGCTAATCTAAACCGAATGGTTCGGGAATTAGCTATTGGGTCACATTAAGGCTGGACAACATGCATATATTTTATATATATATATATACTATATATAATATATATACATGTTGTATATATTTTATATGTATATACATAAATATATACGCCATAGAAGAACAATTTACTTCGTTTTTAAAAGCTCATTTAGGTTTATTTTATTTTAATCACAGAAACACTTTCACATGAACACAAAATGAATTCCATATAATACTAATCAAAGTTCCCTATAACAACAAGAAAAAACCGACACACCAAGAAAAAGTAGTCGGATAGAGACAAAAATTGGCAGAAAGATTATGTACAGAATAGAAAATGGTTTAAATTTCAAAAAAACTGAATTATTTATTTCAGAGTTACATAGTTACAAAGTAACGAGCTCAATAAAGTGTTGACCTTCCTCTAGCCTGGATGCAAGCTGCCATACAACGGGGCATTGAGTGATAAAGCAACCCCCTGATGGTCTCTCTCTTTCTGTATTTCTGCTCAAGTATGCTCCAATTGTCGGGCCAGATCATCAACATTTCTGGTAGATGCAGTCGCCTTCCTATCATATGCCAGACATTGCTCGATTGGAGAGAGGACTTTTGAACTGGCTGACCAAGGAAGTGTTTGACAAGCTGTAAAACATTTCATAGCAACACGTGCCGTATGTGGTATGACATTAACTTGCTGATAAATAAAGCCAGAGTCCTGCAAAGGAACAGTAGCAAAACAATTTTCAGAATGTCGTCGACATACCGCTGAGCTTTAAATGAGCCTCCAAAGACAACCGAAAAGGTTCGACTGTAAAAAAGAAAGATACCCCAGACCATACTTCCTAGTTGAGGGCCTATCTGGTGTACGATAGGGAAAGCAGGATCGGCACGCTGCCCTAGGCATTCCCAGATTCGTCTTCGATAATCGTCAAGGCAAAGTTGGAGAGCGGGATTCATCTTTAAACACTAT
>BMAO01039291.1:0-43728 GCA_019973975.1 Trichonephila clavata | reverse complement strand
GTAATATTAAAAGTAATTTATTTATTGTGTTTTCAGACTATATTATAAAACTTATTCTGAAAATAAAAAGTCATTTTAACAAGCCCTTATTTTAAAATTTAAAAAAAATTTAAATTTTTGAAGTTTTTTAAATTTTTATAAAATACACAATTTTTGAAATTTTTTAATTATTTTTTGTGATTTATATTTATTATATTATTGCAAACAAAAGTTAGTATGGATTTGTAAATCTGTTTCCTTGTTGATTTTTAATAATTATTTTCTAGCTAAACTTGGAAAAAACACGAAAAATTTTAAAAATATTAACTTTAACATTTTTTAAAAAAATAACTAGGGATCCCAGACCTAAATCCATACTAACTTTTATAGAACACATATATCTAAGTATCTATAAAAAATTTCAAGACTCTATCTTGAACAGAAAAAAAGCCTTAGGGATTAGAAAACACTTACATCTTCAAAAATAAAAGTCTGAGAAAAATGCAATTAAAGTTTGTAAAGGCTGTCAAATATAGTGACTGACAACACTTAGAAAACTTCAAAAACTAATTGTTTATTAGATCTGAAATTTGGGGCCAAGATTCCCAATCGTATGGGCTACAGAAAAATGCAAAAAATTTTTTTTCGATAAATTAGTCATTTTTAGGTACTGGTGTGTTGTTTATAAATACATACATACCGAAGTGGTTCATCGTGCTATTTCGCTAAATCTTAGCATATTTTATCTGTTTAAAAATAGTTCTATGATTTAAATTTATAATGGCATCTCTTTTTCAACAGAGCTGTTTTAAATTTTAATGTTTATGATTGTTTTATGAATAAAGCATTATATAAATTTATGTTTTTTATTTGTGTTTATGATTATTTCTTGTATATTGTTTGTGATTTGCAACATTGCATAGTAATTGCGTAATGGAAAAACAACCATCTTGCTAGGCTTAATGCTATTCAATCTACTATTTTCACTGTACCAGCCATTTTAAAAAATATTTTCATCCCTAAGATTTCTATTATTTGATCAGATGTTCTCATACAGTTTAAACAAAATCCGATTCTTCTTGGTTTTGTTGTGAGCATCAACACAGCCTAAAGACATTTTTCAAATCTTTGGACTATACCTGAAAAAGTTTTGCTTTCCCACGTTGTTGATCAACTTTACGTTGATATTTCGAGACTCAAAATTGCATACAATTTGTACATGTTTGGGTACGTAGGAATTATAAGGACCTTCGGTTGGTTATTAATCACCAAAATGAATATAGGTAATACTATCAATTTAGGGTTATTGTTGGTCACGATCCATCTGATGTTAATAACATGATGTAGAAGTTTGTTGGTCAAATAGTAAATAAAGCTTAAGAGCTAAATCATCACATAAATATCAGTACACATCAGCGACATTTCTTGCCTGCTTTCATCTGCAAAGCATAATCACATTCGGTGGGGAAAAAACATTGCTTTAACCTTTCCTTCTATTAAAAAAAAGATTTTTGATTTTTTTTTCTTCCGTTAGCAAACACCATGTTTTAATCAGCTGAACAAAATAGGCGAAAAATCTAGCTGAACGTAAAACAATGAAAATGTCACTTAATTCAAACTAATTACGAAAAACGAATTGCAGTTCATTTGAAATTATTTATAATGATAATACTCGTTAAAAATTATTTGAAAATTTTGGATACACTGCCTTGCAACGGTTTTACCCTCTTTAAATAATAGCTGAATAGTATATAATCCGTTCGAAGAAAGGGTACTTCAGCTAGTTAGGAATACTTTTAATGAAACTTTTGTTGTGTTGTATGTTCCTGAGTTCTACCAGCAAAACTTGTGTGTGAATAAATATAATTCATGTAAGTGCAAGGAAATATTGCTAACAAAAGCAGAATTTCATTTCATTCAATTAGCACAAAATAGCTCAGTAACGTAATAAGATTGATAATTGAATCTAGAATAAATATATTAACAGATCTTCCAATCAACTTTAAGGATTCTTGGATTCACTGGAAGTAAATCCAAGGTCATGATGACGGAATGACAGAGAGCTGCAAACTTAAATAACTGCTATTGAATAAAAATTTAAAATAAAGTAAAAGTCATGGAATAATTTTTTTTTTTAGAAATCGCGTAAAAAGGGTTTTAGTGAATCAGTTTTCCATGCTTTTTTAATGTTACAGATGGTTTTGCGGGTATGGAGCAACAAATTATGCATTTTTCAATTTCTGCAGCACATCACAATGCAAATTGAACATTACGGTTGGGAAGATGATAAGCTTTTAAAAATGAAAAGTATATCTTTCCGATTAACCATCTGATATATGGACAAACTGATGATTATGTATATGAAGCGCCTAGATCATAAGGTAAAAGATTCGCAAACTTTGAATTTACGCAGAATTTAGTTCTTTTCCCAGACTATATGAAATCAACTCTTTGGTCATTCCAAAGTATGAAATTTTTAACATTGGGGAGGAATAAACCGGAAATCACTCTTTTAAATAAATTTGGTGGGATTTGCGTATTTTTAGAGGGCTACAAAGAGTTTAATAAAAAAACACCTTTGATTACCTTTTATCATATAAACTCTGGAAAGGATTTGTCACTCACAAAATATTTAATTAGTTATTTTCAATGATTGTGCATACATTTGTATAAAGATAGTTATAATATTGAAGAAGAAATAAATGTTTCTTTAAAAAGTCAAATGTTTTCAGGTATTATTTGCTTATAATATCCAGAATTTGCGATCTTATACTTGAGAACTTATGAAGAAATGACACAATGTCCGCCTCTTGACAACATTCAAGAGAAATATTGTAGTTAACTAAAACATAAAATGAAATTTAATGAGAATTTTAAGGAAATAACTTTTTGCTGTGCATGCGCAAAATTACTAGTATTTTTCTTATATATAGCTTTTATAGTCAATAATACAGGGCAACATATAAAAAAAAATCAGTTCAGCAATATGGATGATTTATTGAGACGTCCTGTCATTACCTTCCGGAAGTCACTTGGATAATATACGAGGGATTTTCCACAAATTATTATTTTAAATCATAAGTCGTTCTAAGGCTAAAATTAATTACATAAAATTCACACACACACACACACACACACACACACACACAAAAAAAAAAAAAAAAAAAAAAAAAAAAAAAAAAAAAAAAAACACACACACACACACACACACACACACAACACACACACACCTTTGCAACAAGTCAACACGCAATAACTTTGAAATAAGTCTATTGCTTAGGGGAGGGCCTTCGAACTATGATTTTAACTATGATTATAACTATGATTTTAATTCATTTAGGTACATTGTCCTATTCCTCATTACCTGATTGTCTCATTCGAATTCCTGCGGCAGCTTGATGGACTCTCTTAGTCTCTGCGTTTTTTTCGAGTCGAAAATGACAGAAAATAGTCTTTCGATGGTGTTGCTCGTTCTTGAACAGGTTGTCTATAAACTGATCTAATATTTAGAAAGCGGTTTTAAACTCTTGATACAACACTTAGTGGGAAATTCAAATCTTAGGTGACCTCCATTTGCATTTGACATCTCTATCGATTCTACCAATTATTTGCCATTTTAAATCTTCACTTAAATAAAACCTATGCACTATAACTAATGAATACTGATCACTCACAGACACGACATTCACTTTAAACAAAACTACAGACCGGTATTCGAACATGCATCCATTTCGCACCGTATTGTAAATCACTGAAATTGCTTATTTCCTGTGATATCCGCGAAGTACAATTTTATGTTCGTTTGTATTTAAATAACATTGGTAATTACAGCATTGAGCATTGGTTGCAGCATTAATTTATGAAACATATTTTTTCGCATTATCTTTTAATTTTGATGACATGTTTTAATGTTGAAATATTAGTGAGGTATATACTCTCTAACTAGAAATTTTTTTTTGTCCCGCCAAATTGGCACTTTAAGCCTAATCCACGCCATTCCATAAATGAACGTCACTACCAAATAATATGTAAGTAGTCAGTGATAAAAATTAGTAGTTGTGGACAATATTGCTACGCTAGTATTGCCTGAATTATAGTGTGTCGCTACTTGAGAATTTTATCTCGGTGTATTTCTCTTTGACAAGTTTGGAGCATGCTCTCATTTCAAATAAGTAGAAATGATTCTTTATCATTCAGCTTATCTTGTCCGCAAATCTGTACTCAGTTCTAACATTTAGATTAATAAAAACAAATTATTGTACATATCTGTTTGTAATCCTTTCGTGTCCTGTTTAAGGGTTTCTCCGTCCATGTTGCGTTAGGATCCCTCCGGGAACTCCAACAGTCAGAGAGATCTCCACCAACATGAGGAGGTGATACTGTGACAAAGTGTGTATATGTTTAAGGGCAGTCAGTAGGGTGAAAACCTTCGGGAAATCGATTTTGAGTTTTTGATATTTCTAAAATCCCCAAATCAGGACCTTTCCAATGATATAACATATACTTGCCATTTTATTAATTAGAAGTATTCTAAAAAGATTTTTAAAAAAATAATCAGCTGATGAGCCACGCCCCCTTTGACAGATAGAAATATAAACATTGACTTTTTAAATCTGAGAAGCTCTTACAAAGCCACTCTCTGTTTTATTTATTCATACGCAATTAACTCTAGAATGACTGCAATCGTAACTGTTAGGATTGTTTACCTATTTTGGAGCGCATACACGTTTATCGTGTTTGAGTTTAAGATTTAAATATTTAAAATTTCTAAAGTTCACAAATTATGATATTTTGAATTTTTTGTTTCTTAATATGCCTAGATCGAAAAAAATATTTAAAACAAAACATAAATGTACGTTTTAAGAAGATAGGATTACTCTTTAAACACTAATAATATTTATGTGAATCCTCAAGTTGAACATGCACATGACTCAAAGGAGTCATGTGCAAAAGAAAGTTTAATTAGAGATTTTCTTCTTATTAAAGTAAGTATAAAGAATGCCATTATGAATTTGAATATTCTTGTATTTGTTTTCAAGAAAAAAGTTCATTGTAAAATGTGTAAAAGAGGTTTAGACATGCAAGTTTTAAAAGGTAAGTCTGGACTGGAAATTTCTCTTGGATTGTTTTGCTTGTCCATGTCATGTAGAATTCTCTTTTTTAAATATTCATGAAGGAACTCAAATTGCTACAATAAATACCAGATTTGAATATGTTTCGTGTTCCATTAGAAGAGGGGCAGAAGCTGGGAGAATGTTTTGCGGCATAGTGAATCTTCTGCAACCAGCTACAAGGTTTTCTCCTTACGGTAAGCGTATCTCAAATGCTGCAAAATTTGTTTACGAGGACTCCGTTCAAAATGCTGCGAGGGAAGCTATTTGTGAAAATGAAGGTAATAATAATATTGTGGAGATGGCAGAAGCGAGGTTACACATCATCAAATAGTGTAGTTACTGTGACCAGCATTGATACAGGTAAGGTGATAGTTGTTAATATTCTTTTGAAATATTGCATATCTAAAAAATGGGCACGTAAAAACATGGCTTTTGTCCTGTCGGTGAAGATTGATGGTGTGGATATAAAAAGGCTGAAGTATCGGGTAGGTTTTACAAACATAAAAATAGTCTTCCGGTTGCTGTTGTAGTAGCAATGCGTCCTATATTTAGGAAAACATAAGACCCATAGGCATCGGAAAACACAAAACCCGAATGAAAATTTTCATAATGTCAATAGGTCATGCGTTCCCAAAACAAAATTTGTACGGATTGAAACACTTTCACTCGGGGTTTATGATGTCGTTTGTTCCTTTGATGATAGTAATGTATCCAAATTAAAAATACTTCAGAAAATTAGAAAAGATAAAAGAAGAAAAAGAAAGAAAGAAGAAGATAATATTATGAAAAATAAAGTAAAAATTGGTTACAGTGCAGGATCTTTTTGATGAGGTAAAATTTTATACAAAAGCTGTTTCCTAAAAAATATTTTTAAAATTATGTGTTTTTTTTTATAAATCTACTGTATGCAGAAATGGAAATTTTTATTTTATATTTCATATATATTGTGTATACTGAAGTGAAATTTTTGAGATATTCCTCAGAAATTTAGCTAAAAAGCAGATGTCGTAACACAGAAAAGGAACATTTTTATAAAATTCATTATTGTACTCTGCAAAAATTATATTTTTAAACAGGCTGATAAATTTTTTTAAAGAAATTTCACTTCTATATAAAGATAAATGTTTATTTAATGCACACACAAATTTTTAAGCTTTAGTGTTCAATAGTTTCTTAGTAAAATGTACATTAACATATCTCAAAATGCGTTGCATGAAGCTTGTTATATATAACAAAAATACATAAATTTCATGTTTAAAAACATAAAAACAGTTTTCTTGTTGTTTTGGATACTATATATGTAATATTTAAAGAAACCTTTTAATTCTGATATTTTAAGAAATTGTTTTTACATGTGAATGTATAAAAAATTAATGAAACTTTTCGAAATGTCATATAATCATGTACTACTGTCTTATAAAGATTATATTTTTTAATTTGTCTCTTCTTTTTTCTAAAAATCAATTGTATGCATGAACTGGAAATATTTATTTTATATTTCATATATATTGTGTATACTGAAGTGAAATTTTTGAGATATTCCTCAGACATTTAGCTAAAAAGCAGATGTCGTAACATAGAAAAGGAAAATTTTTATAAAATTCATTATTCTACTTTGCAAAAATCACATTTTTAAACAGGCTGATCAATTTTTAAAAAAAAAAATTCACTTCTGTATAAAGATAAATGTTTATTTAATGCACACAAGCTTTAGTGTTCAATAGTTTCTTAGTAAAAGGTACATAAATATATCTCAAAATGCAATGCCCTTTTTCGTTGCACGAAACTTGTTACATACCCAAAAATACACAAATTTCATGTTTAAAAACATAAAATCAGTTTTCTTGTTGTTGTTTTAAATACCATTTATGTAATATTTTAAGAATCCTTTTAATTCTGATACTTTAAGAAATTGTGTTTACATATGAATTTATAAAACACTAATGAAACTTTTCGAAATGTCGTAATGATGTATTACCAAAGCCATATTTTCATGTATTGACACATTTTCACATGATATTTATGATACTTTAGAGTCAACTTGGATGACAGTAATGCATCAGAACAGAAAATTCTTCAAAAATTGATGCATAATTTGAGAAAAATGATGCAAATGCTATAAAATATCTCGATAGATTAAAAATGAAAAATGCTATATATGTATTTTCTGAGAATTCTAAGTAAAAGAAATAAGTAAAAAGTCTTAAAAGTTATTGAGAATAAGCTAATATTTAAAAAAATATTGGAAATACAGATTGTAATTCATAATTTTTTTGATGAAGTGGCATTTTATAATAAAAATGCAAATATCTCAAAACGGTGTTTTGAAAAATGCGTGTACCTTTTTCTCAGAACCTATTCAATGGAAGCACTTGCAATCTTCACTGAATATTATTGATATCTAACTATATATACTGAAGTGAGCTTTTATTAATATTCCCATAATATTTTTGTAAAAGTCAGTTATCGTGAAAAAAAATGACATTTTTCAAAAAATTCATAGTGATACTTTACGATGAAAGTTTTTGAAAAAACTAAACAATATATTTGAAAAAGCTTCCGATCAGTTTAAATAAAAAGTCTAATTAATATACAGACAAAATTTTAAGTCTGTACATTTAATAGTTTCTGAGAAAAAGGTACATAAAAATGCTCAATTTAACATTGTCGGGATAGGGTTACTGACTACCTTAACATTATAATTATCAAAGATTTATATAGGCCACACTAACAAACTTTCAAAAAAGAGGATGATTTGTTGTACTGTGTGTGTGAAACTCATGTACATTTTTGCCATTTGTTTCTTGAAGATTACATTAATCTAAAGTTACCTTGTTAAAGTTTTAAGATTGACTATTTGAGGAACTGTTGCTAAGGGAAATTGGAAAAGAAAAGGGTTCTTGAGAAGACCTCTTGGCGCCCCCGGCGCTGTTGAGTCAATAAAAGAACAAGAAGAATGTTACTTTGTAGGTCCTAAAACCAGTTTTTCAAGTAGAAATATATTTAAATATTGACATCCTATTCTGGTTTATCTGTGAATTAAAAAACAGCATGTTTTAATGACCAATTTATTTATTCATTTTTATATTTGATTTTTTATTTTGTAATTAAATTTTTCTCTTTAACATGGGTGAAATATGTTTCATGTTTTGGTTCTTGTTTACCAAAGGAAATTTTTATTTTTATGTGTTAAATGAAATGTTGACTGAATGTTTTGTGGTTCATGTGTATTATGAGCTCAAATGCTCATATTGTTGAAATTTTCGTGAGACAGAATCAGCAGATGACTCCAATTATTTGAGTAACATTAATTGATGGACAAGGTCAAACAAATGACTCCAAGAAGACAAATCGACACAAATACGCAAATAAATTTTTTTACAATAGCGCCAATCACACTTGTTATATACAGTGTTCCAGAAACGGCTCTGTAAACAGTTCCGCAGCGGAAACTCAGAAAGATAGTCAGTCTCTCTCATCGCAGTCAACTGACTGACTGACTCGACCTTTGTTTCATAGGTCCTAATATTACCTCATGGAAATTTCTAGAAAGGTGGATCCTTGAGTCTTCTCTACAATTCCTTAGCGATATCATATTTTCCACCAAATTTGTCGCCATTGACAATAAAGTCGCCAATCTGGTAACCATTGAAATATCTTCTATGGATGCTATTTTCTTATTCAAGTCTATGCTGGGAAAAGAACTTTGCCTGTGAAACTCAATTTTCTCCCAAAGAGAGTATTGTTGTAGGGTAAACAATAAGCGTGGTGCGTTTCAATATGTATTTGGAAAACAAATCTCTATTTGAATTTCAACTCAATAAAGATTTTAATTTGGAGAAAATGAAATCATATTCCTTTTCACAAATAAATCTATACAATAAAACAAGAAGGGGGAAAAACAATTTAATCATTTATATTGCAAGTTTTATATTTTTAAAAGTAATTTTTTTAAGTTATAAATATCATCGTATTAAAACGCTAGCATTAACTTGCTGCAATAATAATTCATAAAGCTTAATATGAAACTTAAACCGGAAAAATATTTTCCATTAGGAAAATAGAAAAGAAAGAAAACAAGAAATTGATACATTTCTGCTTTTTTTTTAACTTTCCATTGAGATTCCAGTTAGAAAATTGTTTCATTTTTTTTATCACTTTCGATATTATTGATTGTGGCATCAACCGATCTCGTATAGAAGAAATACTTTAGACACATCTTATCTGTTGTGAAATGAAAGAAAAAGTGTGGAATTACTGAAATACTTTCCTTGATGATTACGTCATAAAAACAATACTCTGGATTACGAAATATTACTTTCTGCTCCTATTGGTTATGAGGATTAATTTTTTTTTATCCACGTTCATTTTTTCTGTATGTATTTAACAGTTGCCGTAAAATAACACAGAATATAAATATATTTATGGAAGCTTAAAAGTAATCTTTGACCTTAAAAATACAGCATTCGATTTTTCTAATGAAAATTTTTTGGGCATTAATATTTTTAGCTGAAATAATATTGAGCTGAATTTGTAGAAACATAATAAAGTCAATCAAAATTGACACATCGAGGAAAATATTAAGAAGTAAACAATAAATATAGATGAAAGAATTATTTTTTTAGAGATGTTATTTTTTGATAGCATGTTAAATGCTGCTTTTTATATGGGTATCATTTATTGCACGACGAAATAATCATAAGTACTAAGAAGGCAAAACTGGAACTCATATTACATGAATCATTGATCTTTGAGATACTCAGTAGTACAACGAGTTTACTTTTTTAACAAAGTGGTATTTTTGTTTGGGAAAAAGTTACCAATTGTCAATGTCATGCTCAATAAAGTAATATAAAGAAATGAATTCCTGATTATTTTTATTTATTGGATTTAAGCTGGAAAGATTGGAACTCTCTTTCTCTCATTATACTTTGAGTTATAGTTCAATAACTCAACGAAATTGAGGATAAATTTGTAACGAAAGCGTCGTGAATTTTCTTTACTCTTATTCATTTTTCTAAAAAGGGGAAAAGAGAGAGCAGAATGAATAAAAACACAAAAGAAGAACTATTGAGCAAAATTAGCTTTGAAAGTATTCGAGAAATCATGGAACAAGCTGAAAATTCAAAATAATAGCACATAATAAATTAACATTTAAGATAAAACAAGATCAACTGAAGAAATGGAAAATTTATACCTTGGAAAAGCAGCATATTTATTTGCAATAGCGATACAAGTAATGAACAGTTAGTCATTTTAACGAGCTTTATCTTTTTTTGAAAAATAAATATCGCCTACGCTGCTTTTTTCTCGGTACTCATATAAACTTTTAAGACTTATATAGCATAACATTAATTCCTTTCATTACATTATTTATTTTTAGAGCAAAAAAATGGAGTTAAAGATACGTAATATGGTTTACAAATAAAAATAATGGGATCAGTGAGTGTTACTAGTGTTCCTGATTCTAGCTTTAGCATGGGGGGGGGGCTATTTTGACAGGGAACTCATTTTTTGTGATAGTGAAAGACTGTCATTTTAAAATGATTACATTAATTAATGTGATAATTTAGAAAAAATATAAATTGTATCATCAAAAACAATAAACATAAATTAAATGAAATATTTGTTTTTTTTTCAATTTATTCACTGCTTCAAATTATGTATCCTTTACAGTTGCAATCATATTTAATTTTAGAATCAATTTATAAAGGTGAAGCTAAGTTTAGATATATATGTTTTCTTAACAAATTTCTTCATACATGGAAATCTTTTAGCTGATTAAGACTTGTAAAAGTCAATTAATGTCACGGCATTAAACATTTTTGAAGTGAAAACTTCTTTAGCGGCGTTGGGCACTTTTTGGTATAGGAAAATCTTATGAGTTCGCGTCACCGACATGCTCTGACTGGCGCACGCGCAGTGTGCTGTTCACCTTAGACACTTTTTGGATGGGTGAAATCTCGTACGTTCGCGTCACCGACATGCTTATAGCAGTATATCTGTAGCTATACAGCTGACGTATAGTGCTGTGTATATCTTATAAGTGAAGTTGAATGGATGAAGGGAAAAGTTCAATGTGTATATTCTGTGCATTGTTCGTTGTGATTTCGAGAATGGTCAATACATGTTTCTGTGTGGTTGCCTTTTATATTTCACCTGGAAAATCTATGAGACAGATACAACAATTTTTATTCGAAAATTTGATGATTTATACAAAAGAAAGTTCTGAAACTTTCGAAAAAAGATTTGATGAAAAATATGATAATGTTCCGATGATTTTAAGTGGAAACTTCAATATTAACTTTGTAGATGATAAAAATCTACCACTAATTGAATTTCTAAATGAAACACTTAATTTAAATATGTCCAATGATCGATAACTCAGTACCACAAAATATAAAACGACGATCAAGGCGGTTTTTTACGCGAGACTTAGATAAATTCTAATCAAACATTTTTCTTTCTTACTTTAGTTACCATAAGTCTATTGTATCTTTTTAGAACAAAATGAAATAATTGAAAGTAAAAAAGTCTAAGTATTGTTGAAATTAATGATGACAATGATGCAAACAATTAAAATAATGTTAAAAATCAAGTACATTGAAATTTAAGTAAATACAAATACTATCCATAAATAATGTATGATTGTATATTAATTGTTATTTCAATTGAATTGTATTTATATTTTGCCATGATTTTGTACTGCTCGTAATATATTTGAATTATAAAAAACCCTATAAACACGCATTTAGTTGTTGCTCGGAGTGTCAATAGATGAGAAAACAAGATTGATGTTGATAATTTTAATTCAAACATTATGAAATTTCAAATTTTAATACTAAAAGTTCTAAGTTTTCACTTCTATCGGCAGTCTCTATAACTGTCAATTTTTTCTTTTTCATTGTGATCTGTTTGCTTGTAAATAAGTTCAGACTGCAATTTCTCAGATGCTGTATTAATATGCACTCATGAAATGAGAAAGCAAATTGTGAATTTAAATTCAATTTTCTTAAAGTCTTAAGATCTTCTTGTGACATCACAATTCAAACTCTGGAGATGATCTCTACTCTCAGAGGAAATACTTATAGGTATGTCTTGAGTCGAGTAGGGTAGGAAACCTCTGTTCAAGGCACATTACTCTGTTCATGGTGTGCCTCAAAGTACTCTTAAAGGGCTGCTATTAAGTTACTTATGTTTTTGACCAGGCCTTACCAACCCAAATGGTGTCACAGGCAACTCTGCTGATGCTCAATGCTACTGTGGGACCTTTAAAATAATATGATACAAATGGAAAATGAATACAACTTTATTGTTATATTACACTGAAGTGCCACTGAATCAGGGAAGCAAGGGCCATGAAAATAGTGTAGCGCATCTCACATCATTTATGCGCAAGTGAGGGCGCTGTTGTAACTGCATATATAGCGCATACCGTGATTGTTCTGAATTAGTTGTTGGAATTCCCAGTGTGTTTAACTGCCTGATTTAGACGCCTTCGATCGTGGACAAATCGTAGGTGCGTGACACAAGTTCATGGTCAGTGATGTTTAAGTCTGTAAGGAATGAGCTAAGTCATCCCTTAGTGTAGGAAGAGGTCGGATGGAAGATTAGCCATATTAAAAATTAACTTAAATTTATTTTCTGTTATGAACAACAACACAAATTCCATTAACCAAAGTTAAGACATGCACCCAAATACCAAACATGGAAAGCAATAGCGAGGTAGACGAGATACGAAAAGACTTTAAATAATCAGATCACTTACGTCTAGGCAATATCTTCTAATCCTTAGTGACCTAATCTAATTTGATTCTTAATTGAAAAATCATCAATTTTAATATTACAATAATCAGTTACGAAGTATCCATGCCTCATTTCGCATTTAATCAATCAATTCTAGCCGTAGTAGTCTATATATATAACCTTTCTCTTTAACTCGAAAGTTTAATCTTTATATGCAAGTCTTAATTAACATACTCACATCTTCTTCGAGTGAGTGAGTGAGTGAATGTTAACGTCCCACTGTTCAGCTACACGAGGGCTTTTGGGGACGGTTCGCGTAATTTTGAACCATGGTCAAGTGACGCGGACGACACCTGAGCTGGCACCCCCCTCTCCTAACTACCATACCACAACAACGGGAGGACGTTTGAGCTCTCGACAGATTTTACGTGCATCACTCCCTACACGGTGGGTCTTCAGTGATACTGGGATGGAACTCATGACATGCTAGCCACGATCCGATACCTTGATCACTTGGCTACAACGGCCACACATCTTCTTCGAAGGAAGGATTTCAATGGATTAAATTTTAAAGACCCATATATTTTCCCCCAAGAGGTCTGTTAGTGAGAAGAATCCGAATAGATCGGTGGCAATCACACCGGGTATTTGAATACTGAATTTATTTCAGACCTCTGTCATCCTGCTGGGTTGATATCGGTGTGATTTGTCGTTGCTCAAATTTCTTATATTGGCAAGGCATGGATGTGAATAGTGAGGTATCAGTCTAATTTACACTTTAAAGTTCTCGTTTTGGATAGTATGCGGGGACTTGGAGATTGACGAAAAAATTGAGTTATAGTACATATAATTTAACTCAGCTAATAAAATGTGTTTAGTTTTTTAAAATGAATTAAAATTCTTATCTTAGACACATAACTATTGAAGACCGATTTGTTTGTCTTTGAAATACGCTCAAGTGCCAAAGACGACACCAGAATTGGTATGTTACACTTTTTTTCTTTCAATTTCCGCACCTTACCATATAATAATATGAAATCAATTTGAATTTGATCAGCAGTTTAAACACTGGATTATTACTCCGCTTCAAAATTAGAGTTAAAAACCTGCAAATGTCAACCATAAAAATTCAGAAAAAAAATTACAATAATCACATTAAAAATTTTATATATATATACATACATATACTTAGGTAGTACAACTTTCTCACTTATTACACTGCTGGCCACCGTAAATGCAACACCAAGAATGACAAGAGATAGCACAACAAAATTTATTTTGTAGATAACATATTGACCAAGTATGAAATGATTGAATTTATAGACTTCTGTGAAGTGTGGTTCCTGCCAGAATCAGTAGCCAGAGCAGCCGCCATTGTTGGAGATCACCACTGCCACACGCGTCGGCATTGATTCAAAGAGACTTTGGATGTGTTCTTGGGGTACAGCAGACCAAGCAGCTTCCACACGTTGCCAAAGTTGATCTAGTGTTGCAGCTGAGGGTGTAATCTGGGTCAATCGTTGAGCAACCATGGGCCACACGTTTTCTATCAGTGAAAGATCCGTAGAGCTAGCCGGCCAGGGAAGCAATTCAATCTGGTGATTGACGAAGAACCTTTGGACAATGCGTGCCACGTGTAATCGTGCATTATCCTGTTGAAATATGGCTGTGGCCAAGCCCTGAAGGTAAGGAAGGACTACTGGCTCCAACACCTCGGATATGTAGCGCTAGCTGTTTAAAGTACCGGCAATGCGTACTAGAGGAATGCGAGAGTGATGTCCAATACCGCCCCATACCATAATACCCGGTGCAGGACCAGTGTGGCGTTGCATAACGCAGCTGTTCAGCATCCTCTCTTCATGGTGTCTCCAGACTCGAATCCAACCATCGTGGTGTTGCAGACAGATGCATGACTCGTCAGTAAAGACAACTTCATTCCATTCTGCCTCATCCATCCTTCTTTCATCGCACCATTGGCGGCGGAGACGTCTGTGGTTCTGCGTCAAGTGTAGACCAAACAATGGACGTCTTGAGGACAGACCATTCTGCTATAAACTGCGTCGAATGGTACGCGCAGACACTGAATGATGCGTTACAGACTCAATGTGCTGTGCTATGGTTCGTGATGTGACTGAGCGATCTGTCACTGCCATGCGCACAATTTATCTGTCCTCACGTGAAGTGGTGTACTAAGGTGGATGCGATCGACGACGTCAGTCCGTCGTACCCTCCTGCATCCAACGGTCACATATCCGCATTACACTTGTTTGGTTTCGTCCAACGCGACTACCGATTTCCCTGAAAGATAATCCACAATCTCAGTAGGCCACTATCTTTTCTCTGTCGAACTCGGAAACTTGATCAAAAGCTAATCGCTGTTTTCTACGAGACATAACTGATCCGTTTTTGAAAAGAACCACAAGTAAAACACAATTACCGAAATTGTAATCGTCGAAATCTTCAAGCTTTAAATAGCGCTTTGAGGTGGCGCCACAGGCGTGCGTGATGTGTGTCTGCGCTGAAATTCTAATCATTTATATATCTCAACGCCGCTAATGCATGTTGCAAATTTCGTGTTATTGGCGTGCTTCCTTCAGGGTGTTGCATTTACGGTGGCCAGCAGTGTATTTTACTTCATTTTATTATACTATATATATATATATATATATATATATATATATATATAAGAAATTGAATTTAGTAATAGTTATTTCTATAACGAAATTCTAATTTGCGTGTGTGTGTGTGTATGGATTTAATTCTTATTTCTAGATTATTAGTTTTCTATTATTAATACTTCCACGTATTTCCTACCATTTATGATTGTATCTTAAGTTACCTATACGGATTTATATATATATATATATATGGTGGTGTGTGATATCAAGTAATGAACAGGTCTTGAAAAGTTGACATCTATCTTTATTTTAAAATTTAAATGAGTAAAGCTGCTAACGAACAGTAGTCCACAGTATCAACTACATAGCATTTTTGCATTAATTGAATACGTAGATCCAAAGATAACAAGATTCCTTTATTCACTCAGACACACTATGATGCCACAAGTATATATAATTCCATTTTACTGTTGCCACAAAAATAAAATGCTAATAATGCAGAATTATGCAAAAAAAATCCAACATTACCTTTTATTAATAATGGATTTAGAACCTGTATCCATGGTTTTTCATAGGATTTGGAGTGAGAGAATATTAACGTCGCACTGAATTAGCACACGAGGCTTTGCGACGGTCCGCGTAATTTTGAACCATGGTCAAGTGACGCGGACGACACCTGAGCTGGCACCCCCCTCTCCTAACTACCACACCACACAATGGAGGACGTTTGAGCTCTCGACAGATTTAACGTGCATCGCTCCCCTACACGGCGGATCTTTAGTGGTACTAGGATCGAACCCATGGCATACTAGCCATGATCCGATGCTAGACCACTCGCCACCGTGCCGCTTCATAGGATTTGGATCAGTATTACAATCAGAAATGATTAAAGGTTGGCTAGCTTTAAAACTGATTTAGCTCGCCCTTTATGTAAAATTAAACACTGTTGTCAATCAGTATTGCTATAAAAGTACAACATTCATCTATTTAAGGGTACAAAGTTCCAATAATAGTTATACCTTAAATATACAAGTCTTTTCAATCTCTCAGGTAGAGTTTATTAAAAACTATATATCTGTTTATCTATCTATATATACATATTCAAAATAGAATATTTACTATATATTGATTATATGTTATGTTTTAGTTTGATTTATCTATTCCAGAATCTTACTGATCTTTACTAAAATCGTAATTCTCCTTTTTTTGTATACTTGAACAGAGCAATTTTGAACCACAATCTTATTTATCTGTACTTACTATTTATCAACTTGCATACGGTGTTTAACAAAAGGATATTGTAAATACACCTAGAAATACATAATGTAACATTAATTCCATTGCTGCATACCAACACCTGAGCAGAAGCATTCTAATTGGGTTGTCTGGGAAATCTAACACATAACTTACATAATGTCTAAATCAAATGTCATGTGAATTTGAGGAGTGTGAAATCTGAATTGTTGCCCTGCGGATTGATCACCTAAGTCACATGGTTTTGTCAAGGTTTCGATTGTTGCTGGAGAGAAAACAGGCTGCAAATTGGCTGTTTAGCTATCTCCCAAGACAGTTCATATATGTACTACTAAATTTAGTGTATTAATTTAATGATTTATATTTTTATACTTTAAATATATATAATACAGATGTACATTTTTGCTTTTAAGGCTGCACAGTACCCTTTTTCAAAAAGTGTTTTTGGAGATAACAACAGTAAAAATAGTTTGTTTGTATTCAGATTTTATTATTAAATTGATTCTGAAAATAAAAAATTCACTTTACAGGCCATTATTTCACAATTTAAAAAAATGAAACATTTTTGAAGTTTTTTAAGCTGTTATAAAATGCTAAATTTTTAAAACAATTTTAAATATTTTAAGTGATTTATGTTTTTGTTGATTATTGGAAACAAAAGTTAGTATGGAATTGAAAATCTGTTTCCTTTTGAGTTTTAATAATTATTTTTATAGATAAACCTGAAAAAACCACGGAATTTTAAAAAAATATTAAATGTAAGATTTTTTAAAAAATAACTAGAGCTCTCAGACCTAAATCCATCCTAACTTTTATAGAACATATATTTAGGAGTATCTACAAAAAATTTCAGGACTCTACCTTGAACCGAAAAAAAATGCCTTAGGGATTAAAAAACACTCACATCTTCACAATTAAAAGTCTGAGAAAAACACATTTAAAATTTGTAAAGGCATAAAACAAAAAAAACAAAAAAATTATAATGCCTGTAAAGCTCTAATTTTTTAATATGTTATTTTCCAACTTATGTTTTAGATCAAAACACTTTTTTAATTAATTATGGCTGAAAACAATTTTCCTTAATTCAACATGTATTTTTGTTTAATATTGATAGCATTTGTTACGATGACAGATTATTCAGCTTTATTTTAACCTAATATTTTCACTAAAGTTTTAGACACAAAACATTTATATACACAATAATAATGACATAAACTTAAGCTAGAAATCAACGAATTTGTAAATAATATCTAATTTTTCTCAATGTGTTAAATTGGGGCAGTTTAACAAATTTTTGTTGCGTGGCTTTAAAATACCGTACTGTAATACGACAATATAGTTATTCTAATGTAGTTTGATACACACACACACACATCACGGAAAATATTCAGTGCTTTCTGCAATATTTTTATTCAGAGCATTTGTATTCTGAAGTATCATTGTAGTATGAACAGAAGACTGGATTTTAGGTTTATCATTTTCTGTCGTATTCCATCATTTGAAAATATTATTTCTCTTAGCATCCTGAGTACGTTTTGGCGGTGGCACTTCCTCAAATGGAAATATTAATGAAGTAAAAAAAACGCTTTTAAATTATATAAACTATGTGTAAAAATAAATATTGGTCTTGAAATTAATCTTCCTTATATAATTATCGGATAACTAAAAAAAATTCAATATGTAAGCAAACAGAAATGATTTTAGTAATGAAAATTGCAGTTAATAGCCATTTCCCATTAAAAAATGGCTTGAAAATTTTTTTTTAGCTAACTCAATTTAGAAGTGAAAAAATACTTTAAAATGAAACCGAAACTAGAATCTAGACTCATAAATTTCCGAATATTTTAAAAACTAATTTGTTTTCAGATCATACATTTTAAAGAAAAATTTCCAAATATATGGCCATAGGAAAATGTAAAAACAAATTTCGATATTTTTGTTATTTTTAGGAAACTGTTATGTCTTAATCGCGTCAGACTGACCACCTGACCGGAACATCTGCTCATGCTCCTCAGCACCCAAGGTAACGTACACGTTTACTGAGATGGGCCCAGTAGGGATTGACCTTCATGGGCCGTTGCGCCACTGAGTTTAGTATAGTTTAGTTATGTCTTAAGCAAAAAATATTTTTATTAGACTTATAAAGTCAATAATAAAATATTGTAATGCTAAGTGTTCAAATTTTAAGAGAATGGCTTTTTCAAATGAATTAAAAAAAATCGGGGAATTGAAATTAAGTTCAGAGATACAAAAGGTTTTAAAACCACAAATTCAGATACTTATATTAATTTGTAATTATGAGGGAATTTTAAAATCAATAAAAATATGTTTAAAATAATAATTAAGGGAAATAAAAAAAAACCTTGAAAAAACTTGCAAATTCTGCGAAAAATGCGCAAAAAAAAAAAAGTTTAAGTAATGTACATTTTTAAAAATCCACACACACAGAAGAGCTTTGACAAATCTTCTAATTCAATTTCAATAGTATTTTGCTATAAGTATTTAATGGAATTTATTCTCTAGTAAAATAAGAAATTTTCTATTAATTACTTCAGGTGAGTGAGTGAGGGAATATTAACGTTCCACTGTTCAGCTACACGAGGGTTTTTGGGGACGGTCCGCTTAATTTTGAACCATGGTCAAGTGACGCGGACGACACCTGAGCATTCACTCCTCTCCTAACTACCAAACCAACGGGAGGACGTTTGAGCTCTTGACGACTCGCTCCTCTACACGGCGGGTCTTCAGTGGTATTGGGATTGAACTTATGACACGCTAGCCACGATCCGATGCCTAGACCACTTGGCTACCACGGCCACATTTATTACTTCGGAAACAAATATTTAGATTAAACTGCCGGTTAAAATATTTATATTTTTACTGTATATAAATTAAGAAGGAGTAGAAAGATTTTTTCTTTCTTTTTCAAATCGCTGTATCCTGAATAAATTTACCTTTTGCCTAGCTAAGTAAAAAGATAGGAAAAGAAACTTCAAATACAAAAAGATTTTAATTTTATTGTTATTTGACATACCAATGTCGTAACGCTATTGTTCTAAATGGGTCGTTTGGTATATGAAGAAAAAGTGTAAAATGTAAAACCTGTACGTTCAAAATATTATTGTTTGTGTACAAAAAAAAGGGTTAATAAAAACCATTCTTCAGTAAACTTAGCAATATTTCGTAATTTTATTCAACTTTATTGTATTTTTAACCTCAAATGAACCAAACTTAATAAATTCTAAACATATTTTACATTTCGAATCTTTTAACACTATATGCAGACCTATTAATAAGAATAGTTTACAGAATTATCAATAGTTATATTCAAATAATGCACTTTAATGTCGGACGTTTAAGAAAAGTTCGGGTATTGTACTTGATAAAAAGAATAGACTTGATGAGCCGTTGTTTGCTAAAGCATACGCATTTTTCGAAATTCTTCTATCTCAAGTTTGGCATAGCGTTTCACGGCTATAGTGAGACGAGAAAGATTTAGAAATCCGCATCTGAGTCGTCGTTTATTATACCATTACCCTTAAGGGCAGATGACGAAATCGCTGATGTCGTTCGATCAG
Source organism: Trichonephila clavata (assembly GCA_019973975.1). NCBI lineage: Eukaryota > Metazoa > Arthropoda > Arachnida > Araneae > Nephilidae > Trichonephila > Trichonephila clavata. The sequence goes on along the minus strand of BMAO01039291.1, from coordinate 23,439 downwards.
AGTCCATAAAGGTCACTGACTACTGATATTACTCTTTAGATGATCAATGGCGTGTTTAGTTATGAGGAGTGGTAATGATAATAACTATTGGTAATTTTACAATAAATTTCTCAGAACTTTTTTTTATTTTCATTTATATGAACTCTTTGAATTTTGGGGATTAACGTCATAAAAATTTGCAAAAATGGCTGTGCTTAGTTAAATCATTATTAGCAAGGATTTTTAGTGTCCAACGTATTTCGAATGAAATTCTGGAGACATACAAACCGACCTGGCACCGAAAAAATAAAAATTAATTAGAAAATAGTATATTTTAAATAGGGATAATAATGATGATCATTTCAAGTTGTTGGTATGCCACCTGCCAAAAACCGTGACAAATGAAATCATTCAAGGAATAACATTGGTCTTTATGGAGTCTGATTGAGAAACACCTACGAACGCGTGATCCGTTCTTCAAGGTTATGATATGTGATAAATGACTCAGATACAAATTTTCAAAGCCTTAAAATATTGTTCAATCTTGAACTATTGTTTATTATGTTTTTTATTCAGTTATATAAGCATATAAATGATAAATAATTCCTTGCTATATAAACCGACTAATCTTTCAATAACCTCTTAACTATCTAATAATTTGTTCAATAACCAGTTATGTATATCGCAGATTTAATTAAAACTAGAGAGCATTAAATCACGTGCTATTAAAACTGCTGGTGGATCATAGAACATAAATTGTACAAATAAATTTTCAACCACTGAAAAGAATTTTTGCCATATTTCTTTGTTGAAAAGTTAGTATAAAGTATTATGCTTAACTCTAACTTCAGTCGCGAAATTTATTTCTTCGCATTATTTCAATACAGAAAATTATGTCAAGCAAGTATGCCATAATCGTGGTACCCAACAAATATCTTCAGAGCCCAGTCAACAAAACTGTAAAATACTAAAAGTATTTTACTAAGTTTACTTTAATGTACTTCAAAAAAATATGTTAGCATGAATTTAAAAAAAAAAAATTCTTATCTTACATAATTATTGATAGCGAGGGCAACATTCGATATTGAATCACTACTAGTTATGTTGATTCTGTATATATATATATGATTTCTGATTTCTCCCACACTAATAGCAACGAATATATATATATATATATATATATATATCTTAGTATCCGTTTATAAAGTAATACCTAAAAGATCATTAATCTTCTGTTTTGCTGTGTTATGGCTAATATTAAATATTCCGCTTTTAGAGAGCAGAAAACAGTAGTTTATTTTAGTTACACTTAGCAATTTGTGCAGTTATTAATTTTTTTTCTGCTGAAAATGGTGTAAGTTACTTGACAGATAATAAAGGTTTATAAATTAGAAATCCTCGTTCTTTAGCTGTGCATAGTTACAAAACTTTTCAACCTATCCGTTCTAATAGATTTGTTCATCGTATGGAATTCTAGCTTTTATATTTCCTGAGAAACTTTAATTGGATTTATGGTCTTTTCTACCAGGATTACTTTTTGATCAGTAGCTCAGTATGAAATATTGTCTTAAAGTATTTTAAATTAGATGTAGTAAGTCATTTAATGAATTCCCTGATTTTATGAATACAGAATTTATATAACATTTATTGTTTAAAAACCCTGACTAAAAGATATGACATACACATATACAAGACTAAGAAAACATTTAATTTTGAACTATTTTGATTCATATATTAGAAGAGTACTATTATTTGTATGTGTGTATAGATTTTCCAAAAAGTATACATTAATAAAAAAATAGTTTGTTTCTGTAACATAATTTTTTTCCAAATAAATATACTTGATATTTTTTTTAAAGAATATACATGCATCTTCATTTAGAGAATGACTCATTTGAAATTAACCCGGCACCACTCTCGCAGGGTGTGTCATTCCCACCGTCTAACTTTTTTCAACGCTCCTGCTAAACCTTTTTTGGAAAATGGATGATTCCTGGTCTAGCTGACTTAAGGTCGTTACCTTCAAGAGGATCCAGCCTGTCAGCGAATTTTTAAAATAGATCCTTAGATACTACTCCCACAGGTGTATCACACCCTGCGCGTGAAGTTGAGTTACATTTTTTAATACGTGAGAACGCTTTAAATTCTTCCTTATTCTATGGCGTATTATTGTAGTTATGATGAAGAAATGTGATATTTCAGTAATTTAATAAGTACAGTATTTAATAGATATAGTACAGCAGTATTTTCGGATGAAGAAGTTCTCTTCGTGGTTATGATGAGGAAAAAGCAAATGAAGAGTATAACAGCAAGTATGATTCCTCCACTAAAATCGATCCAGATTTAGAAAAGGGAGACACTGTTGAAAATAAATGTTTTATATGTAGGGACACAAAAACATTTGAGAAGAATGTAATTTTAAAGGAGATAACTGGTACACATCTTATCCACTTTCAGATGTACTTTTGAAAAAAAAAAACTATTGCTGGAACAAATAAGAGAAAGTAAAAAAAGAAATTCCAAAACTATGAAATTTAAAGAATAAAGAAGTTTACTCCTATATGTTTGGTTTGAAAAATATACAGATTTAAAAAAAAAATCAAGATCCAATGAAAACATTGCACTCACTCACGACGCGATTAAAGGAGTATATAAACAATGCACTGAATGCCCTCACAAAAAGAACAGAAAAACTAAATTTACGTGTGAAAAATGTGATAAACATGTTGTACTTCCTACTTTTCTTCCTTTTCAACCTTTGTATATAAATTTTACGGTAAAAACACAGTGTAAACACCCTTGGGTATGACACACCCTGCGCGACAACTTTAGGTAATTTTTTTCACGCGGGTGGTACTTGGTTAATCATAAGTGAGGGTGTATTTTTCAGCAGATTATGCAAAAGTGGATAACTATATTTTTTTGAGACTTCTAATAAGATGATCCGAGCGTTATTGTTTTATTAGGTTATTATACTCAATTAATTTAATTAAACGATGAAAACTATTTTGTTAATCGAAGAAAATCTCTTAAAAACGGAATGAAGTGCCTTTAAGTAAATTTTATACCAAGAAATACTCGGATATGAAAGTAAAAAGTAGTAAGATAACCAGAAAGTAAACCAGAGTAAAATATTCATTACAGCAGCCATAAAGGTGTTTTTTTTTCATTCATGATAAAACACCTTTATAAAACCATAGGAAAATTCTATTTTCTAAAATATACATTATGCAAAGTATTTACTTCTTTAATAATGAACAAATGAGTATTGCTAAGAAACATTGTTTTATGAAAATAGTGTTTCTCTCTGTCTCACTCACTCACTCACTCACTCACTCACTCACTCACTCACTCACTCACTCACTCACTCACTCACTCACTCACACCACACTCTCTCACGCACTCACTCCCCCCACACACTTTATATTTCTAAGATGAACTAAGATGAATTGATAAAAATGAACACAACTGTAATCCTTATGATTGGATTTAAGTATTTATTTCATTAGTAGACTAACTGCTTGATTCCACCATGAATGATAAGGAAGACACCCAATTGGAAACTGACTTATAATTTCTTTTACATTTAAAATATCATTTACAATTTTTCTCAAAATATTTTGTTTTGAGTGTTTCTGACTTAATTACTTATAATATTAAATGAAATTTCTGAATGTGACATAACATAAAAATCTTCCTGTGATATTGAGTTTAGGATAATCGTATTATGCAATCAAGCATCTATACTTTTCCATTTCATTTAATTCTAATAACGATGTTATTCCAATAGCTGTAGTAAAAAAGTCTGATTAAGAATTATGAACAAATGAATCATTCAAATATCTTACAATTTAGTAGATAAAAAGGGAAAATTATAAACAATTACTACGAAGAAGAAAAAAATACTTTTAATTATCTAATTATGCAGTCTATATTCGTTTTAGTGCATGGATCGGTTCATCTTTTTTCCTATGAATAATATTCATTCCTATTATTTTCTATTGTTCGAGAAAAAAAAAGTTTGTTGGTCTTTTATTGTATCTTTCACATATACATATCTGCAGAAAAAAAATAAGAATAATCTTTAAATTAGTAATTTTTGCCTCAACTGTAATATATATTTAAATCATGTTGCATTAAAAATGAAAAGTTATGAAGAGCTTTAAATAAATTCTATTAAATATAAGTTTGGATATCAAACAAGAATAAGACTAAGAAAAACACACACACACAGAACTGGGAAAGATTCATGGAAATTTTTAAATTATACATGTTTTGTCTGATTTTTTGTAAAAAAATCTCAAATTTTAATTATTTAACGGAATTTAAAATAGATATAAGCGTCGCAGTATTCGCGATACAATGATATGTAATCAGTGCTTTAGGGAGGAATTACTACATCCTGGTATATTCTCTAATAACCAGTGTTGAATCTCTAATGCGGTACGTTAATGTAACTTAATTGAATCACCTGACCATATATGAAATATCGGTATAGGATTAGACAATGCTGCTATAATTATTACTAAAACCTTAACACATACTCTCCTTTCATCAAGCACTACCATCCCCAAGGAACTTTATACTTGCATTTAAGAGATTTATTTGAAAGGGTTACTATCAGAAAAGAGAAGAAAGATTAATTTCGTATTTTAATTTGCCTTTCGATACAAATATCTCAAAACTATTTTTAGCTACCAATAATAATTTGAGTATTTATTGTGATGTTCCTAATTAATAAAACAACAATAGAGCTCTATTTGAGTTTCTCTTCCATTTACAATACTAGCCATTACTAGTACAAGCATTCATAATTTGTTTTAACGTTATTATTCCCATGCATTGAATAGTTAAAAGGTAGAATATCCGTAATAACTCACACAATTCTCTTTGCAGCTAGACAAATCTTATATACCTGGATAATAGATTTGAGACAGCTAAATTATGATGCTAATGCATAAATTCCGTAAATTAATTAACAATGTTAGTTTTGAAAAAAGATTTTTTCAATAACGGATTTCTTATCAGATTATAATTTGCCTTTCGAAGGCTATAAAAAGTTCAGCATAAATGTTTCTGAAATGTATGAGTTTTAAAAATCAAACCTTTATATTAAATTAATGTTTTGAGAATTTTATTAAATAAATGCTTTTAGTCAATACATTTCAAAAATGTTTAGTTTATGCTACTCAGTAGATACAAGGGGTGATCAAATGAAAAGGTACGAAACGACATAAAAATGAAACAGTTAAATATTTGCATATTCCGCCAAGGGAAAATGTAGCGAGACATCTCGGGATGCCATTGGAGACTCTGACTGGGATCGGATCATGCGCGGGTGCCCGCATGCGCAGGAGAGAGCAAAGGCTCTTATAAAAAGCGGCGTCCAAATGATGCGAGCACAGAATTACTCGAGCACAGAAAAAGCATTAACTCCGATGTGTACTGTGAGACACTCCGACGCCTACGCAGGTCCATCAAGAACAAAAGACCGGGGCTGCTCACGGAGGGTGTGGTTCTGCTCCATGATAACGCGCGTCCACACGTCTCCAGAGTCACACAAATGGAACTGGACAAGTTCCAATGGGAGACGTTGGACCATCCGTCCTACAGTCCGGACATGTCACCCTGCGATTTCCATGTGTTTGGTCCACTGAAGAAACACCTGAAAGGAAAGCGCTTCAACTCGGACGACGCACTCAAGGGCACTGGGAAGGACTGGGTCTCGTCACAGCCACAAGAATTCTGGGAACAAGGAATCCTGCGGCTTGTTCATCAGTGGGATCGTTGTGCTCAGGCCTATGGTGTATATTTTGAATAAAGTCTATATTTCTACCCACCGTGTCGTTTCGTACCTTTTCATTTGATCACCCCTTGTATATTTCCCCCCAAATTCTTCAATTATAAACAATTGAAATTCAAGTACACTATTTTTTAAATATAGCATTAATAAATAAAAGCTATTAATTTGCCTTTTTGGGGGTATTTTAACACTGTAACTTAAAGTTTATATAATGAAAATTTCAAGCAACTACAAACTATATCTATGCTATGGAATCTCAAGTATCCAAATTATTCTTCAAGATCGGACAGCATTAAGAAACCCAATTCTAGTAAACAATTCTTAATTGTAGTTACCTGACTAGTAGTTAACTACATCAATTCTTAATAGTTAACAATTCAATTAACTTATCGCATACTGTGTAAACAATTGTTTAATACTACGAACAAATTTTTGATTTGAAAGCAGTAATCCAAAATTACATTTCATTACATAAAATAGTAAAGCATAATGATATTATTAAAATATAAATCAATTAGAAAAATACTTATCAAACGCCAAGGCCTCTAAAGACTCTTGAATTGCAAAATTTTAAATTTTTTGAAAAAAAATATATGTTAAAGCCTTAATATTTCTGAGCATTTTGATACCAAAATTTTGTTGATACTGTAAGAACTTCCGAAGTTATTGAGAAATAACTAGTGAAATTTAAACAAAATACCCCTATCTCTTTCTTATCTCTCTTTAACTTCATTTTTCTCAAAACAACAAATTTTAGATTGCGCGCAGGATTTCTCAGAAACCATTTATGATATCAATTTGAAATTTCATACACTTGGTCAAAATAAAACTCTTAATAACTTAACCAACAATTTTCAAAAAAAAAAAAAAACAAAAACAAAAAATAATTAATAAAATTTTTTTTTATTTGAATTTTAATTAATTTTTTTCTTAAATTTAAATTTTCATTATAATTGTATTTAAAAAATAATTTTTTTCCTCTAAATTTCTTTAAAGTTAGCATAACTTCTAAAGCGAACATTTTTTACCAAGTAAAATTAATTTTGTAAATTTTGATCAATTTTGTTCTTCAGAATCCTGTGCGGTGTAAAATGCTACATTTTAATATTTTTCAAAAATTTTCCAATTTTTATTTCCTTATAACTTTTTAAAATTTCTTTCAAATTCTTTGAAAATTTGAGCAATAATGTACATAAATATGATTATTATGTGATAAAAATTTCAAATGTTTGTTTCGTTTTATTGCTAAGTTACATTGTTTTGAAGAAGGATGTTTTTTTCGAGTGCACAGATACATGTTAAGAGTCCTGAGACTCCTTAACACTAAACATATTTATAAATGTTTCAACATATTACTAACCCAAAGTTATTTAATACATGGTTATCGTGTCTTAAGAATATTTCTTGAATTATAGATAATATATTGAAGAAAAATGTAAGCAATAATAATTTGGAATGTGTTCAACAGAATTTTGCAAAAATAATTTGGTCCGTAATGAAAAGTTTCCACTTTCATAAATGAATATAAACGGAAAATTTTCTATTGTAAGATTGTGGATATACTAGAGGATGTTTTGTATCATCGTTTTTGTGTTTCATTTTGATTCTAAAATCTTGGGGTAGTCCACGTTTATATAATTCCTTGAAATTTTAGGAAAAAATATACATCTCTAAAATGTTAACAGTTATATATTTTTTGAAACAGAATAACATGTTTAATTACACGTCAAAAGGTAATTTTACCGTTTTTAAAACTATTTTTTGTCGGTAATGCGAGAGTATTCGCTGCTCTGGAAAATGCCCCACTGCCTGATAACCTGTAGATATTACACAACTACACTTAAATAAAATTTCACGTCTTCCTTACGACTCTCTGACCTATACGTCTTCATACTTGGATAAATTTAAGTTGCTAAAATATTTCATTCTTTAATAATTGAATTTCATCAACATTTCGCTTATAATAAATTAATAAATTTAAATCTGTGACATACCGAGAAATTAAAGTTTAAGAATTGAATGAGAGAATTAAAATATAAGATATTCCAGTTTTTGACTACGCGAAGTTTAGAAGCTTCTTCCTTTGCTGATATGATTCTTTAAGTAATGCCATTCTAAAATTATAGTCAAAGGATTATCAACAAATCTCGGGATTTTAAATCACAGTAAGATTAAGTGATGCGGGTTACTGCTTAGAGACTTTAATGCCGATTTATATATCTATATTATATATATTTTGGAAATATCTAGACACAAGTTTTTTATAAAAGATCGTACAAGGAGTTAAACATTCCTTTAATATTACACTCATGTCCATAAATTAAGGATAATTCAGAATCACACAGAAATTGAACTCTGAAATAAAAATTTCACCTGTAGAATTATCACACACATCTTGAAGAAGAATATGAAACAGGAAACCACCAGATGGCGCGGATAGTACGTCACAATGACAAAAGCGTAAGAGAGGGGTATATAAGGAATGGTGGCAAAGAAGTAAAACTGTTCACAAGTGCTTTAAAAGCCTTTCAGTGCAATAACAGCATAGTTATGGCACAAAGGAAGCATTTGGATGATTTTTTACGTGGTAGAATTATCGGACGACTGGAATGTGGAGGTGCCCAGCTCTAGAAGTATCCGAGGAACTTGGAATCGCCCAAAGTGTCATCTCCATGCTTTGGCAACGATTCCAAGATGATGGTAATGTGAGTAGATGTTACAGCACAGGTCGCACCCGAGTTACAACGCCGAATGAGGACCGGTATTTGGCAGTTACTGCCAAAAGAAACAGACGGAGCGCAGCATCAGACCTATCTCGTCAGCTCTCTTCAGCTACCGGTACGACAGTTTCAAGGCAGACCGTGTACAGACGCTTAGGGCACATTGGTCTATATGCTCGTAGGCCTGTCAGATGTGTTCCCCTTACCGCAACTCACTGTCGCCTGCGATTAACCTGGAGTAGAGAGCATGCATTGTAGACACCGCAACAGTGGTCTTGTGTGATGTTTTACGACGAGTCCAGGTTTAGTTTGCAGTCTGATTCTCGCCGGACTTTCATATGGAGAGCGCCAGGTACCCGTTACCACCAAGAGAACACCATTAAATGACACCGTTACGGTGGTGCAGGATGGCTCGTTTGGGGAGGAATTATTCATGGTTCCAGAACTGACCTGCATGTTCAGAGTGTAACGATGACAGGCCACATCTATCGGGATGTCATTCTGGAACAACATGTACGTTTGTTTCGGGGCGCCATGGGTGCTGAATTTCTGTTTATGGATGACAACGCCCGTCCTCACCGTGCAAACATTGTAGACGAATGCCTTCAATCGGAGGATATCACCCGTATGGATTGGCCAGCATACTCACCGGACTTGAATCCAATAGAGCATGTGTGGGATATGCTTGGCCGACGAATTGCAGCCCGTCAACCCCCTCCCACCTGTCTACCGGAACTTCGGAGGGCATTGCTTGATGAGTGGTGTAATATTCCGCAAGATCAGATTGATAATTTGATACTCAGCATGCGTAGGCATTGTAAGGCCTATATTGCATCGTCCGGGAGACATACTCCGTATTAACCATCATACTAACTATGGTATACTGTTTTTTGTAAAAGATTCTTTTTTGAAATTTGCTCCAGGGAGTAAAAATCGCAATTCTTATTATTTATGTCAAACATATAGCATCTTTTTTGCTCTTTACCTTTTGTTTAATATATAGACTTTACAAATAAGTGAAATTTGTTTTGCTTCTGTCTCTTTCTTTGCCTGAACTTCATTATCCTTAATTTATGGACATGAGTGTATTTGTCCTGGAATACTAGTATTACATTTAATCTCTGTTAATCTCTTTAAAACATTCTTAGACAGAAAGTAAGGCCACGCCAAAAAAGTGTATCAAATATTTTAAAGAATGTTGTGTCTTCAAATGCTCGAACGAGCCACCACAAAAAAAAAATACAGTATCCTTCAGGGATTTCCATAAATGTTTTCAATCAAATCATTTTATAATTGGAATTTGTCTGTTTATTATCGAATATTAACCATTCTTTGAGTATATCTTCATCTCTATTTGTAATCCCGATTATCAAATGAATTTTTGAATGCTCTGAGTTCATATCGATACATTCTATTAAAGATCCAATCAAATAATATTGCCTAAGAGTGAGTGACCTAAATGCTTTATTTTAAATTATACTTTCTGGCTAAAAGTATCTACTTCGGCCTTATCTTCATCTTGTATAATATGAACAGATATTTTCCATTTAACCTGGGCTTACGTTCTTTTTACTTTATAACAAAATCTGTAACTCATAAGATAGGGGAGAATCGATTTACAAATTGAGTTGTCGCAACCTTCATTTTTGATAGAAAATACATAAATGGCAATTTAATGTCAGAAAACTTTAATAGGTTTCACAGGTAACTTTTTATTATATGATGTAGTATTTTCTTTCCAGCCTTCAAAAATTTTCATTTTGAGATATCACCCAAAATAAAGAAATTTTAATCATTCAAAAAAATCCTTAAATAAAATATGATCCAAAATGAAGAACATTTAATCTTTTAAATAAAACATTTGTTCTATAACTCCTTTTTTCATCAAAGGATAGGCACTATTCCAGGAGATATGAAGCCAAGCTTTTCTCTAATACGTTCACAGAATTTTTTTTAAAGTTATATACATGTATCATTAAATCTATGTATATACATATATAGATTTAATGATACATGTATATAACTATCATATCATGATCATATCATGTACACACACACACACACACACACACACACACACACACACACACCACACACACACACACACACACACACACACACACACACACACACACACACACACACACACACACACACACACACACGTGTGTGTGTGTATGTATGTATGTATATACATGATATGATCAGAAGTATCCAGACAATTTTCAAAATAGTAGGTTCGGCCAGTGATATCGAGTTTCAAAACATATATAGAAGAAGGGATATTAGGAGATTTTACAATAATAATTTCAAACTTTGAAAAGAAAAATGGAGGAGGGGGGGGGGAGGCCTTTTTGATGAATTGATGAAATTTAAAAGATAAGCGTAAATGATTTTGAACCTGGTGAAGTGATCGATTTCACTGCTGTGGAAAGTCTGTTCGCCTTCTTTCTGCTATATTACGAGTGCCCCGATCTCCTAAATATGATTTTACTATCATGAGGAAACGTGTGCGGATATGGCTGTGTAACCATATTGTTAAGTAGACAGTATACAAAGATCACAGTACAGAAGAGAGTTGTAAATATCATTCTCATGGTATCAGCGGAAAACATTTATCAGAAGTTCCGAGAAGCTTTTAGATGCGGCATAAGTGCAATGATAGTTCGTTACAAACTTCAAAATCATGGTTTTCATTGCAGAACTGCTGCTTATAAGCTAAACATCTCCACAATAAATGCTGAGTATTGCTTAAAGTATTACAAAAATTGACAACACTGGAGCCTTGAGTAATGGTGTCATGTGTCATGAAACGACTAATCAAAGTGGTACTGGTAATTCAATTGTTGAATATGAGTGTTAAGATGTCTCAGTGAGTGTCTTAAAACAATGTATTATGGGTAAAGCAAAATTTAAATGGAGAGGCATAAAGGTTTGTTGGTGTTTTTAATGATTTTGCCAGAACATTTAGGTTCCTATGCAAGAGAGTTTCACGCCGGAAATTTTTTACAATTCCCCTCTTCCTAAATTGCTGCATAAGTTTGGAAATGATCTATTGTTATTTCAATAAAGTTGTGCCCCTGACCACACATACTGCACGGTCATGGAGGTTCGAGAATTCGGCACGTCTGATCAAAGCCCAGACATGAGTCCTGTAGAACATCTACAAGCTAAATTAGAAAGTCGACTGTGAGCTAAACCACAAAACGACAAAGCAAGATGATATAATTGGCTATTGTTCTTGTTCAAAGATAACTTACAATTCCTAATTCACCCTTCCCACAGAATGGCACCTGATAAAGTTGCAAAAGGTGGTTCAACTTCATATAATATCCCAAGTATTATATTTCAAATGTAGAATCTGAGATATTGGAATAAGAGCAAAATTAAGACGTTTAAGCAATTAAAAAAGTATTTAGCATTGTATAGTGTGCGTGAATGTACAATTTTAATTTCGAAGTAGCTTTATTTAATCACTGTGATTCTTTAAGTGTGTGAGTGTGTAAAACTGTTAAAATTTTAAATTTCTTGCAACTTGTAACTGAAATTCATATATTTTTGATTTCAAAAGCTTAATACTTATTGAACAGTTATGATAGTTGTAGAAATATACATAAATTTAGAAACGTGACATATTTTAAAATAAATTAAGACTATAATAATAACTAAATAAGGATAATAGCTATAATGCCTACATTTTAAAAAAGCGAAATAAATTAATGCCTCTTAAATTAAGTTCTTAATGGATTTCAAAATATTAAAAGTGTATTTCATAACGTTATTTCTCACAGATAACATTTAAAGATTAAAACTCATTAAAAGCACCATATACGTTATACTAAATTTTGCAACAATATATGTTAAATCTAGAATAATGTATATGCTTTAATGTTACGACAAGCAGTATCATTGTAAGTTTTACATTAAGATATGAATACATATTTCTATTTATTCAAAATTCTAAAAACTTAATGCTTTTTTTATTAATTTTTTTCATATCCGTTTTTTTAAATGATAGTATCACAAAAATATAATAAACCCTTTAATTATTAAGTGCTTTATTTTTAAAACACATTTGCTTCTTTAACAAGCATGCAGAACGTTATATCTTAAACTATAAAATTCTTGTTTTGGATGATATTTTTGAATACATACATATGAAAGCAGAAACGCTGTAAAGAAGTGACACAATTAGTAAAGAAATGCAATTTCGTAAATACAATCAAATAAAAAAATTCTATAAAAAATGCACTATTTATTTGATATCCTCAGGTGTAAAATAATATTTTTCATACTTGAAAAAGAATCTAATTTTTTTTTATGATTTTTGTTATCCAAACAATAATTTTAAAATTCTAAATAAATAATTTCTATTTTAATCTTAATTAAAATTTCTTCATTTGATTAGAAAAGCAAATCTTGCCTTATTAATTCAATACAATAAAATTCAGTCGTTTCAATAACGAGTGTATTCTAGTTTTCTAAAAAAAGCAAGAATTGAATGAATTATTCACATTATTTATCGAAACAAAAAATATTATGCATATTTGGAAACATAATTTATTCCGTTATTTACAATACATTCTCATTCATTCATAATTTTATATCCTTCATTGATAATATGTTATAAAAACATTATCCAATCTTGGAAAAAATTACCTTCAATACTTGAATAATTGGTGCTTTCTCGAAAGAAAATACTTGTAAGTAGTTCATTTATATTCGAAATAATGTACTGATGACGATACTAAACCACTGAGAATCTTTACTTTAAAATTCATTACATAAGAAGAAAATGAATATCTGGAAATATACGGGCTCCAAAGTTTACTTTCGTCTTAAAACAAGCTTTAGTGTTACTCATCACACAAAGAGTTGAGAGGAATAAAGGTATGAGGTAACATTTTTCAGAGGCACTCATTTCACTCATTTGTCGGCGAAATTTAGGAATGAAAACGAGAAAATATAAGGAAGGAGAAGTGTATTAATATATCAATAAAGACTTAAAGAGAGGGAATTATAATATATAATTTGATATTGCCTTGTAAAATAAATAGATGTAAATTCATATTCTGTTTGAGAGTAAAATGAGATATATTTTTATAGCTACGCTCATTACAATGTATGTTAAAAATGCAAAATATATGTTAATTAGAAAATTGCTTGCTGGTTCACCTTGTGTAAGCCCTCTTTTAACTAGTTGATAATAACTACCATTAATGTAGATAAAATATCTTTTAAAGCTAATCTAACTAATAAATACATTTTAATTTATTTAATATAATACATTTAAGTACAAAATTTTTATAAAATTTTATTATTATTTCTTATCACGCCATTAATATCAAAAGAATTGAAAAGTACTTAATACTAAAAGTTATGTTTATGTTTAATTATTTTTATTATGTTATGTTTATTTATAGCAGATAATAGGCATTTTGTAATGTATGCATTAAATTCTATTGAAACCATTTTGGAAGTTGTCAGGGTCTTTGTGAAATTTAAGAGTTCAGAAAATATATGGATATTTAAAATTAAAAAAAAAAAGAGTTCCTCATTTTTATGAAATGTTGAAATGGGACTCTTCATTTCTTAATCACTGATTGCAGATATAATGAAATCTGGTTGTATTAATTTTTACAAATGAAATGGTGCTTGAATGTCATAAATAAAAAATTTTAAAGTTATCCACGCAAACACACGCCGTTCGTATTTACCTGTATAAGTAGTTTATTACACTATTAGTACACAAAATATATCAAATATTATCTATATATTTTTAGAAGCAAGAGCAAAAAAAATGCTTGTTTTAAGTTGTTTAACGTTATAAAAAAGCATCTTTGAAAGGTTTAATTTAAAGTAATGTTTAATCTTTTAAATAAAAAAAATTTAACTGTAATCAGACAAAGAAGCTATTAGAACTTACTTATTAAAGAAGTATTTAATATAAATATTAAATATCCTTCAAGAAAACTCGTAAGTAAGAATAAAAACAATTTTAAAAAAATATCATAGTTTTATGTATTTTTTCTTTTTCCGAAAGTACCATCTTATAAAATAAAAAATTAAATTCAATTTTTCGTGTATTTGTAAAACACACATACATTTGTATATGTATACATACATACGTATATTGTTATTTCCTGCAATTCTAGATACAAGTTTAAGAATTTGTTTATCTATTAATGTGGTTACAATACTATTTCCCGTATCGGCTTGCTAATATCTGATAATTGTTTTGTTTTACATTATATATATATACATAAAGATGAAGCACAGAGTCTTAAGAAAAACAAAACTAAGAAAGTAATTCATAAATATCAAAGTGAACAAAACTATTCTCAAAATCTCAATGGCGAACATAACAACAAAAAAATTGTTTAACAATTTAAGAATTAACCAAGTGCAAACCCTGATTTAGGATCAAAAAGTGGGGTTAAATTAGCTTTGCAACTTGATAAACTAAATTAAAAAATATTCAAGTGCATAAAAATCTGAAAATCTAAAAGATAAAATTTTAAAAATTTTGATATAAGATCTTACAAGATTTGAAAATATTAAGTCTAAACCATACTAAAGTTTTTAGATTGAAATAAAATGAAACACTAAAATTGCTTTAAGTATAAAAAAAACGCATCTTAAATAGCAAAAATTTCCAACAATTCCCCCATGAGATCTTAGAACAGAAAATTTTATACATCAAAAGCAGTACTTATAAAACATTTACGAATATCAACGTATTTTGAAAAGATTAAGAAATCTTCAGTTCAAAATTCAAATATTTCGTAATAAATACAAGTCTCAGTAACTAGGGTGTATACAATTTGGCTACCTATGAAATGTTTGAACCTAAGTCTGTATAAATTGGTTTATGTGTGTATTCCAAAGGGTAAACATAATCTTCACAACTAGAGCACTGGCAAATTGTCTTTGTGTAGCTTCTGTTTTGTTGTAGAAGAATGCAAATATAAATATCTGAATTAATTAGCATGGTCATTAAGTCTGTGCTGGTTATAGATTTAAAAGAATCAGTAAAAATTAGCATGTCTTATATATATATATATATATATATATATATACTGAAGATATATTACACTTTGACAACCTGTTTAATATGTTAATATGAGTGCCCTTTATCCATAAGGCCGCTAACACCCGGCGAGTCATTTACTTGACAAAGTGCTGACAGGTAACTTGACGTATCAAGCATTCACTATCTATTTCAGCAATTCCTGCCCACCACAAGTTTTTGGTTGGATTCATGCCAGGAAAAGTCGGATGCCAAGACAGGAGATAGAATTCACCAGAATGTAACTCAAAACATTCTCAAAGATTTGACCCTTATGACATGGTGCATAATCTTATTGATGAACGCCACCACTAGCCATAAATATCGTTGCTGTGAAGGGGTGCACTCAGTCTATAACGATGTTATCATAGCATACATATAACAAAAATTATTCTAGTTTTATGGAAGGGATGGGTCCTATTAAAGCATCACCTACATCTTAAAACCGACATCCTTGTTTGGTACACGTCTAACTGTGTACCCAGGTGTCATGGTTTACGTTGTAAATCAGCATGTATTACATTCTTTCATCGATGTGATTGACCAGAAAATAAGATTTGTTGAACGTTGTGGCTTTCTTCCATTCTTTCTGTGGTCCAATACTGATGTTCCATAACCTATTGAGGGCTGTTATAATGAAGTACCGTCAACGAAGACTGCGATTTGGGTGCTACTTCGTAAGCTCAAATACATCTCATAGACAGTCTGAGACCAATATTGATCGATTGTACAACTGATTGCATCAATTGATTTTTATCAATAGAAGGTAACTGATTAGGAAAATTATAAAAGGAGTTAGCATAACATGAGTTCATAGAATTACTCATTAAATCGAAGTATACTTTGCGTGATGAGATAAAAATTAACCCAATTTTGAGTAAAACTAAATCATAAACATTTATTAAACAAATATTGTAAAAAACTATAAAGCAATTTTTATGTGTAGTTATAATTATAAGCTATATGCATAAATTATTGTTTGACACTATTTGTTGTTGGTGTCGTCTATAAAAAATCGGAATGATTTTAATGAAGTATAATACATTTTGAAAAAAAAATTATACAGGGGCCATTTAGATCATTTGGCATGAATATGAAATAGATAAATTAATAATTCATAATATAGCACATTTTTTCAACTCCAGATATTATTTGCTTATTATGTGATACAATAGATTTTGTACACTTCATTTATAATTTATCTATTATATTTGGAAGTTATTATTTAGTAGAACAGCAAAAAAATAATCATTACATAAAAAAATTACTTAAAAAAATATTACTTGGAAGTATTTTTTCGCGAATAAAAATATTAATGTACTTAAGATTTCGGATACATCTGTAGAAGGTATTTAAATAAAATTTTTCTTTCACCAATTGTTTACTAAACGTTTGAAAAACCATTAAATGTTAAATAATAATGCACCAGTAATGCTAAAAGTGTAACATAATGAGAAGTTTTGAATTTCAAACTCCTCGTTCAGAAGAATGTATGAATTTATTGTTCAATATGTAATGAATATTTTTTTTTATTTTTGATAAATTAGAATATGGTTTGATTGTGTATGTGTGAATCAAAATAAACTTTTTTCAATAAATTTTATTATAATGCCTATTAATTCTTTTTTATTTAACTAAATAATTTATGTGCAAATTTAGAAATTTTTTTGTTGAAAATCTGTAATAAGGGAATAAGATGCAGTACCTTTAAATGACTGTCATACTTAATTTAAAAAATTTAAAAATAAGGGAAATTGGATTAATAAGATTTTCTTTTTACATGGCAACTTCCCCATTTTTAATTTTCTAAGCTGTTTTGCAACGAAAGGCAAGATGAATAATTAAGATGAGTGGATAAATTAAATTACTTATAAGTAATTCAAAGAAATGACGCGGTGTCATTTTTAATAGTAAAATTTAATCTTAATAATTTTTTTCGTGTTCCAAAAAGCATATTTAGGTGTTAATTGTAATTTATTTCATTGTAGAAAATCATTTTTAATTAAATGGTAAGGAATAAAAGGAAAGATATTCTTTTCGGAATTTATTTACAGATCAATAAATAATGGCTTTGTTTTTATAAAAGAAAGAGATTCGAGGTAAAATATTTTTAATTAACATTAAAAAGTTTTGAATAATAAATTTAAACTATACACTGAAGCTTAAAATGATTATGAATAAAAAAAATAGTTTAAAAAGCCCTTAAATATATATCTCTTACTTTTTCTTATCGTATAAAATACTTTTTTTTATTCCTCCAACGAAATAAATACATATCGTAGGATTAACTTAGTCAAAGAAACCTTTGGGGAGCAAACATATGAGATTCACTTTCCTACCAAGAAAGTGTCGTGAATTTAAAGAATAAAATGATTTCACAGATTTTTTCCAAACTTATATCCTGACCTAGAAAATTTAATAAGTGTTCTTCAAAATTTGATTTTAGGCCGTAAATTTTCGGATCGGCACAATCGTATAAAAATATATTTCTCTTACTTCTTTTTTCCCTTTAACTGAATGAGAAAATTTATGTATTCGAAAGGAAGGAAAAGAACTGGTTCAGTCTTGGATATTTTTAAAAATTTGCATTCCAATTCCATTTTAGAATTCGATTTTCAAAAAATTCCTTTTTTCCGAAAAAAATTCCAGGAAGTGAAAAGGAGGAAAAAATAGGTACAATAGAATGAAATATATTTTCACTGATTTCAAGAGACATGCACCACTTTGCATACGAATAGACAAAATGGTCTGATTACAAGAGTTCCCTCTTTCTGGAAGGAAAGTCTGTGTGCGGATGATACGGAACACGTTTAAATTTGAACTCAAATTCATTAATTTGATGTGTCTGTTGTTTTAGGCGGTACCTGCACCTTTGTTAAAAAGGTGAAACAAATTTAGTAGCATAAGTAATTAATTAGTAGCGGTGAGAAAGTGAAATAATCCATATAGGTGAGGAATATAAGGGTGGTAGTGAGAAAAGTGCGAGGAAATGTAATTAAAACTTACTCAAGAGCCACTCCTTAGAAAATTAAACATTCCATGTTGTTTATATTCTTTAGAATGTGTGCTTTCTCTTTAAAATAAATATAAAAAATATTTACATGAAGTACCCATATGTCTCTATTAAGTTCAAGAATATTTTAGATAAAAGGAGTATTTATTCAGTTTTTAAAATACTGGGTTTAAACGACTGTTGTAACTGAGATGAATACTTATTGTTTAAGAGCCTTTTAATTCAGATTATTCTAAAATTTTATATGATTAAGGAGTTTAAATAAATAAAAATAGATATTTATTTTAATATTATTTACTTTTAAGAAACAATGAGGAAATATTTATGTATATTTAATGATAGTATAATTTTTGTATTCTTTTGAAATGTTAAATGACAGTCACACAATTTTGTTGTTGTTATTAGTAAATTCTACTTTCTAAAAGTTTTAAATACTTTTACACACTAAAAAGGAATCACATGTATATGTTTGCTCTTCCTAAACACTGTTTTACATATTTTTTGTATTACATATATGCATATATACGAGGAGAGTAAATTAAATAATGGCAGCATAGGTATAAATCAATTCTTAATGAGCTTACAGTTGCATTACTTTCCTTCTAAATAATCATCAGCAAAGCTTATAACCTTTTGCCAAATTTGGGCAGCCGTAGGAGACCATTGGCAAGGTGTTGATTGTTGATGTCAGCGACGGAGTGCCCTAATGGTCAGATAGCTGATGCTACGTTAGATTTCTGTAGGATGGTACATTGAGAGTCTATAAAAAGGAGACCGCTCAAGATGTCAATCTGATCTTGCCGACCTGTGCATTTTAAATCCGTAGACATATTCCGACTCAAACTTGACGCATTAACCCATCGTGCAACCGTTCTATACGGTAATGTATTTTCACAAAAGGCTTCCAGTAATCCTTGATAACATTCTGTTGCATTTTTGCCGCGGGCAATCTTAATATTAAGACAGGACCACTTATTAAATATGATTTGAAAACATACTTCACAGCAATGGAAACGAAAATTTGCACTCTACACACCAACAACAGCTCCACCTTACCGCAACCATATCCTATTTGCGAATTCCCGCTTTCTGCGAATATCTAGGATAAATTACACTATTTAATTTACAGCCCTATTTATTTCGTATGAATTCGTCGTGTTGTTGGTTGGCCGTCAAAACAAGACAAGGCGTCTTCAGTTAAATTTTAAATTTAATCACGATTATCATATTTAGTTATTTATATCGTTCAAATATATTCGTCTATCAGTTTCTAATGATCACAAGGGATCATCATATTTCTTTTAGCCATGAAGTTCTTCCCTTAGAGTTTGCAGCCAGTCTAGCTCTGACAACGTGTGCGCCTTCAGACATGCGCAGAAACGTTCAGAGCAGAACACCGGCTGGTTTGTAGCTTTGCAATATCTGCCATTATCACATCCATATATGAACTCACCTGGATGACGTGGAAGGCACGTGATTAGGTGGAAATGATATTTAACTGCTGCTGGAGAGTCTGCAGAATCATTCTTTCACTTACTTCTGTGTGTGATCTGAAAGGCTGCGGATCTAAGCGACTTTGATAGAAGGCAGATTGTAATGGCTCGAAGGCTTGGAACAAATATTTCCGAAACTGCACGACTCGAGGGTTGTTCGAGATCTATAGTTGTTAGTACTTATGCAAAGTGGAGGAATGATGGTGAAACCAGCAGTAGACGACATGGTGTTGGACATCCACAGGCTATCAAAGAAAAAGGTCGTCGGAGACTTTCTCGCATGGTGAAGCAAAACAGGAGCCAGAAAGTGGCTCAGCTGACAGCCCAATACAATGCAGGGTCTAGTAGAATAGTATCGGAGCACACTGTTCAGCGGACACTGTTGGATATGGGGCTACGCGGCAAACGTCCCACTCGTGTGCCTTTGCTGACCAAGCGTCAGCGCCAACTGCGCCTGCGCTGGGCCCGGGAACATCGCGACTGGTCCATGGATCAGTGGGAGAGAGTTGCCTGGTCAGATGAATCACGGTTTGTCATTCATCACGCCGATGGCCGTGTTAGGATGCGCCGTCTTCCAGGCGAACAGTTGCTCCCTCAATGTACAGTAGGTCATATACAGGCCGGTGGTGGCAGTATTATGCTTTGAGGGACGTTCTCTTGGGCGTTTCTGGGACCCGTTGTTGTGGTAGAGCAGACCATGAATTCTACAGGGTATCTGAACATCATTGTGGACCAGTTGAACCCTTACATGGCCTCTGTTTTTCCATCTGGAAATGGAATGTTTCAACAGGACAATGCCCGTGTCACAAGGCTAAAATTGAGTTTAGTGGTTACAGGAACATGATGCTAAATTCCAGTTAATATGTCCTGGCCGCCTAACTCACCGGATCTCGATCCGATTCAACACATTTGGGATGTCATGGGACGGCAGCTCAGAGTTCAAAGCCCACCAATTCGCAATATCTCGGATTTGCGTGACCGTTGCTTTTTTTAATAATTTCAGATATTGGGGATAATATTTAAAACTAGGAACATAATTTACTATATTACTAAAGATGATTAAGTCATGTATGTATCTAAAAAAGTAACAAGAATCGAAACTAATGTTATCATATTAATAAAAGTGCAGATAAATATTGGCTAAACAGTTACTAGCAGGTCCTCCTTGTGGAAGACCTTTAATTTGCTGATAATAAGAGTTATTGTGAAAAATATAATTTTCATATAGTACAAGAGGAATAATAGAAAGATATTTATCATACTTAATTAGTTTATTCAAAGAATATTTGTTATAGGCTATTTTGAGAATTTTAACCATGTCCCCAATATCTATGGAATTAAATAAATCCGCAATGTCATAGGTGTGAATAGCGATAATTTTTTTATCTTGCATATACTTTAATGATATATCTAAACTATTCTTAACTATAAGCGAATTATCAATACTGTCTAATGTGGATTGAATATATATATATACTAAATTACCTTTTAAACCTAATTAAAAACTACACGCGAAAAAGTGTATAACATGCGTAATAAAATTTAAATGATTTAAAAAAAATGCCTTAATTTGGTTTTATGTGAGTTGTTAATGATATTGAAATTTGTAGCATTATTTCTATTTTTATTAATCCTAAAAATAATTTTATTATTAGTTTTTTTATCAATATATACATACATACATATATATATAAAGCCTAGATTCCATGAAGATAGAAACAAAATTCAAGTACTTGACACATGAAAATATTTTCTTTATTTTTTCATCTTGTCTTAACTTTCCTCCTGTATTATCAGTTTTTTTTATGATAAAAACAACTAAAATACTTCCACCGATAATATGAATGCCATTCAAGATTTACTGAGTAGAAAGATCTAAAACTTAAAATAAATGAGACAATCAGAAGAGCTATACTAAAAATACACGGATCCGCGTCAATTTGATAAACTTAGCATTATTCCTACTGCGCATTCATGTCATAGAAAATGAGATTGCAGCAACAAATAGTTGTGAGGAATTTTAGCATCAATAAAGGGTTCTTACAAATCGGAAATTTGAGCGAAGATCATTACATAGATAGAACTTTTCTAAAAGGTTTCTATTATGCTTTTTTATGCAATACATAGAAATACAGACCGAAAATAAACTACAGGAAAAATAAATTCATGAATTTCAGTGTTTTATGTTTCTTCAGAACACTGAAGTCTTTTATAACAAAATGATTTTATACATGAAAATTCAAGATAAAGAAGTAATAAATATTGGAAATGACGCCGTAGGAGTGAAAATAAATTCTTGTTTAATTTAATTCTTATTTCTAAATGTTTATTTTCGCAAAAAGAATTGTTTGCATCCGTGTTATTTTCTTTCATTAAAAAAATTACTGTATTCAGTATTATGTTTATTTCCAGCTCATTAAATCAAAACAATTCTACAAATGGAAGTTATTTGAAAAGATTTATATTTTAACATTCTTACAATTTTATTTACGAGGATTATTTGCTCGACTGATACTAATTCAGAATTTTTAAAACAAATACATCGAAATGATAATCATTATTTACGGAAATGAGATCTAATTCAAAACAATACTTTGGGTTTCGTTTTTATTTCACTTTTTAATTTAATAAAATGCTTATAAAACATTTTATTGCGAATCACTACGTTGAGTTGTGTATTCATTAGAAATGTGTGTGAGAGAGCTTTCTATCCTACTAAAATAAAAAAATTTCAGGAAGTACTTTACGTCAACGAATATTTTAATCTAAATTTAATTGAACTTTCATTGATTTATTAAATATTAACGTAAGCAAATATATATATGGACACAAATCAATTAAGAAAGAATCTAAAAAATTTTCAAACAAAATTTTTTGGAGGAAAATGCGCAAAATTTCTTGAAAACATAAATTTAAAATGTATTTTAAATATATAAGAAAACATTTTATCAAACTGACAATATATATCTTAGAAAACAAATACAATAATATTTCTTAAATAAAACTGAATATGTAGTACATTTTTTTAATTAATTTCAATTAACAGTGTTCTAATTGTAGTATTAGTAATGCAATTTATATGTTGAAATTTATACACATATGGTTATTAAAATTTACAGAAAAAAATTAGTTTTAACGAACTGGTAAAGTAATTAATTTTTTATTAGTTTCAGAGTATTATAATTGTAATAAGATTAAAGTTTAACATAAGTTAGAGTTGTTTTCAGTATTTTAATATTTCAAATTTTATGAATCATGTTCAATACATAAATCTACTCTGGAAAAAATGAATCATTCACTTTTAATAATTCGCCCATTACTCTTTGATTTTACTTACACTGCGTTTACGCTAATAATTGAAT
>BMAO01039290.1:0-60708 GCA_019973975.1 Trichonephila clavata | reverse complement strand
AAATCAACAAAGGAAATACTACAAGAAGATTTTTCGACATTTGTTAAATCAAATTG
The DNA here is from genome assembly GCA_019973975.1 of Trichonephila clavata. Lineage (NCBI taxonomy): Eukaryota > Metazoa > Arthropoda > Arachnida > Araneae > Nephilidae > Trichonephila > Trichonephila clavata. The sequence goes on along the minus strand of BMAO01039290.1, from coordinate 60,652 downwards.
TGTGGAATTCCTTCACTATCTATAAAAAAGATTGCGGTATTTTAAATCATATTGGTTTTTGAATGAAACTCATTGAACGATTGATAGAAGAAGGAAGTAGTAATTCCGATTCTCGAAACTTTGTTACCTCTGAAATTTCTGAAAATGTAGTCCGTTTAATTGGAAGGCATAAATGGAAATATGTGCTTCATATTGGCTTTATATGTGGAAAGTGACTCTTCAAGAAAAAACAAATCACCACGAAAATGTGTCGTATGCTACCTTAAGAAAAATGATAACGGAAAACGCATTCGAAGAAAAACACGTTTTGAATGTAAAGACTGTAATGTTGGACTGACTATGTGCAGCGCCGTGTTTTGAAAAATATCACACTGTGACAGTGCTATAAACGACGAATATCAATCAATCAATGACGTATCTATCAATGTATACAAAATCATTTTTCTTAAAATTAAAGGTTTAAAAATGTTTTGAACAAATATATTTGTTTTTGCCCTCTATATGCATATGTACACTTCTAGCTTCAGTAATGTACAATTGTTTAGATAAACTTTTGGCTTTGTAAAAAGGTATTTTGCTTTGACTAAACATTTTATAGCAAATTTTAATAATATTTTGTATACTTCTTTGATAATTTTTGCTATTTATACCTGTTTAAATTATTATTTATAAAAGTTTCTTTGCAATTGTTTGTAAATTGAACAAAACCTTTTCTTACACAATTATGTATATTTGAGGATGAATTCTGATTTATTTTATATTCAGTAAATACAAAAAAATTTTAAATTGCTTTTTCTTTGCAAATTTATTTGTTTTAAAGCATGCATATTTATATAATGAAATGTCTAACTATCCAAATTATGTCGGGCTTTTCTCCATTAAAGGCTTTTAGGATTTTAGAAATCATCTTGTAATTAATTATTCATTATATATTTAATAAGGAAAAATATTTCCATATATAAATAAATATTTGGTCCCGTAAGTATATAATTGTTTTTAGCTACAGTTTGTAAAATGTATTGGAATTAGTAGTGGGACCGGAGTTTTACAAATTATGATTGTTTTTGACTGCACTAAGTTACATATTTATATTTCATTCTTTTTACATTATGAGTAGAAGTCATAAACAGTTCTATAATAGTAAAATAAATTTTTGTTTTATATTCAAAGTATACTATTATATTGATTCTGAAAATAATAAGTTAGTTTGACAAGCCATTATTTAACAATTTTAAAGCATTGAACATTTTTGAAGTTTTTTTAAAACTTTTATAAAATACTAAATTATTAAAAATATTTAATTATTGTAAATGATTTATATTTCTTAGATTATTGGAAACAAAAAGTATAGAATTTAAAATCTATTTCTTTGTTGGATTTTACTAATTATTTTTATAGCTAAACCTGGAAAAACACGAAATTTTTCAAATATTAACTTTAAGATTTTTAAAAAACATAACTGGAGCTCCCAGTCTTAAATCCAAATGAACTTTTATGGATCATATGTTTGGGAGTATTTACAAGATATTTCAAGATTAGAAAAAAAAAGCGTTTGGGATTAGAAAACACATTTTCAAAATTAAAAGTCTGAAAAAAACGCATTTATAAAATTTGGAAAGGCATAAAACAAAAACTAATAGTGTCTGTAAAGCTCTAATTTTTAATATGTTATTTTCCAACTTATGTTCTACATCCAAACACTACTTGAAATAATTATGACTGAAAATATCTTTTTTAATTCAAAATATTCTTTTACGCAATATTAATAACATTTGTTACTTTGATAGATTATTCAGTTTCATCTTAACCTAATATTTTCACAGGAGTTTTAAATACACAAAACATTTATACACACAAAATAATAGTGATATAAAGGTAATCCCGAAATCATCAAGTTTGTAAATAATGTCATTTTTTTTTTCTAAATTGGGGTAGTTTAGCAAGTTTGGGTTTTCGTTGCATGACTTGAAAATACTAAAGTAGTACTACAAAATATTTACTATAATGTAGTTTAGACATCAGGGAAATATTTAGTTCTTTCTACAACATTTGCATTTAGAACATTTACATTTTGAAGTCTAATTGTAACATCATCTGTGAAAGCTGGATTTTAAATTTATAAATTTCAGTCGCGTATTCCTTCCCTTTCAAATGTTATTTCTCACAGAAGCCTGCTTACATTTTTGTCATGCCATTTCTCAACAGGAAAAAATTAATGAAAACAAAGTAAAAAGCTTTTAAATTATATAAATTATGTGTACAAATAAATATAGTGGTCTTTAAATCAATCTTAATTAAGTAAATGTGAGAGAACTCAAAAGCTTCAAAACATAGCAAACAGAAATGATTTTAGAAATTAAAATTTCAGTTAATACCCATTTCACACGAAAAAGTGGCTTGTGTTCAAAAATATTTCAATTTAATTTAGAATTGCGAAAATACTTTAAAGTGAATTCAAAACTAAAATCAAATCTCAGAAAACTTAAAATTTCTTAAAACCTAATTGGTTTTCAGGTCTTCTGGAATGTATGCTTTGTCTAAGATCCATCCTAAAGCCTAGGCTTTTTTTACAGTTTGAAAGTATCCTAAAATGATAAGAGAGAGATCCCAGTTCAATTGGAGCAAGCTTTCCAAATATATGGGCCACAAAATTTTTTTAAAAAACCCTGATGTTTTTGTTATTATGCCTTAAATTTGGAAAAATTCTCGACACTTAAGAGAATATTATTTAAAAACCAAAAATTATAATCCGTTTTTTCCACATGTGTAATTTTTTTACAAAACTACCCAAAATTTTTAATATAATAACATTTCAAAAGCAAAAGGTAGGGTTTTCTTGCAATATAGAATGAATTATGAGGATGATGAATTTATACTGTTAATATTTAAGAATAAAATAACAATTTGTAAGGTTCTAATCCTGGAATTAAGGATACATCTCTAAATGTTAAAATTGCTTATAAAATTTCTTATATTATTAATTGTCAGTTAATTTTACTTATGTAAAATGTTTTAAGTGTACAGTTTTTAAAAGACAAAATTAATCAGTAATGCACACACATCTTTGCAATGACTGAATTGAAAGATTTAGTTACGGATGACAATTTCCCATTTATAAATATATGCGAATATGCATTTAAAGGATGTAATACTAAAGAAACGGAAAGATGCAAATCAAATCTGAGTAGAAAATGGGAAGAAACGCTTTCGCATTTAACACATTTAAGAAAGATATATTTCCTTATTATAAAATTGTTGATTGAAAGTGTATTATGTGGTTCCGACACAAATGCTGAAGTGGTGAGAGTATTATTTTATTCTTAGTGCAAGTTGTTATGATGAGATTTGATTTATGCCGAAAAAATTCATTCAACAGAAAAGTATAAATTTAAGGATTAAAATTTGCATAAATTAAAAGTATTAAAATCTCTTTAATGTTATTTTAAATTAAAAATATAATAAAATGCAGAAAGCCCAGTTTTATTGTACAAACTTCTTCATCGTATATATAACAGAGGTTCCCAAACTTTTTTGTCTCATAGACCCCTTGCCATGTTTTTCGGTTTCGGGTAGACCCCTGCCTACCTAATATTAAATTTTTGCAAATTTATCAACTTAAATGTCTTTTTGATAATTGGTGCTACTACTTTCAAAAAATTAAATTTTTAACTATAATGAAGTATAGTTCTGCGTTTAAAACTTAAGAAGCGCATATAATGAATTAAAGTTAAAACAAAATAACTGAACAAATGCTTTTAAAGAGAAGGATGAATCTGGTGTTTCAATAACAAATTTTCAATATTTAATATCAATCTTGTCAGGTTTAACCCTAACCTTCCTTTTTCGTAAGTGCCTACTTCTTTCTTTCTTTTCCTTTCTTTTTTGTTTTGAGATTGGCAAACTCAGTGAAACTCCCTCTCACAAGGAAAAACACATTTAAAAACTTTCTCATGATATTCCATATTTTGTGACAAATATCAGGTATGTCTTTTTAAAGCCAAAATTACTGACATCCGTTTCTATAAGATCTTCATTAGGACCTATTCTAATAAGTTCCTATTGCAATATGACACTTTCTTTTTCAAAGCGACTATTTGAAATCATTGTCTATTGCTGTTTATTACTAAAAAAAAAAACAATCTCTCAAACAAGGTTTCAAAATCTGAGTAAGGGCATTTAAATGTTAAACGTAGGTTAAAATGTCCTGACAGACTGTGACAGACTGTGACAAATTTAAAAAATTCGTGACGTTCAATATTATACTTCTTTAGCTTAATTTTGGAAAAAAAAGCTGAAATATTCCTTGTATTAATAAAATTTATGTTATCACCTAGTATGGTAGTCAACTTTTATGTTGTTAAGCTAACTTCACTAAATTTAGTAAACGTTAAATTGGTAAAATCTGGTTCCCACTGGATCAAATTTTTTTAAAGATTAACGTCATGATCTGGTTTAATGAGAACCACGATCATAGACCCCCATTTACACCTCATGAGCCCCCAAATTATTTTTTTAGTCGTATGGAACTCTTGCAGGTCGTCAATAGACCCCTGGGAGTGCATATAGATACCTTTGGGAATCATTGGTATATAATGATACTACATTTATTCTCATTTTGCTTTTTAAAAAAAATTATCACTTTTACTTTTTTACCTCATAATTTTTTTTTAAAAAAAGAAAGAAAAAAAGCAGGAAAATCGGTTTGCGTTTTTTTAGTCTGATATTCAATAATGATTACAGATTACTTCTGTCTTGATCAAATCGTAATAACAAAATCAAAATGTTTTTTTTTTTTTTTTTTTTAGTTTTAAAAAGTAATAGGAGAAAAAAATTAATTTTCTTTTGCTTATTAAAAATATTTTTCAACCTTTAACTCGCAATTTCTTTAAATCTTTATTTTTTATCCTTTATTTGCTTGTTACTATGATTCAACAAATTGGATGGTTTCTGTTCGCCGTGATGTGGATCCAACGTTCATCACACAATTTTCTCCCAAGGCAACAGCTATGAATGAGAAATCTCCCCTTTTCCCAACAACACAGAAACCGAAAAAGCAATAAAATCGTCCCCAACAAAAGCGCTTGTAGACCTCCCGTATCTTAAAGGGGGGAAGGCATAAAACTGTGGTGCATTTTCGAAGCAGTTCGCAAAAGTACACAGGAACCGTTTCGCTACCGCCAGCTTTGAAAAAGTAGACCGCTTTTGAATGAATTTCAATTAGAGCCTCAACCACCCAGAGGGTTAACTATGTCATAAAAACTCCTTTTTTCGAAATTTCTTCTTGCGGTGGTGTGGTGTGGTAATTATTAAAGATGGGTGAAAGCTCAGGTGTCGTCCTCGTCACTTGAGCATGGTTTAAAATTTCGAAGTCCGTCACCAAAAACCATCATTATAGGCAAACAGTGCGAATTTAAAAATCACTCACTCACTTTCCAATTCTTTCGTTACAATTTTTTATTGCCCGGAAATGAAACTGTAGCATTTTTAAAAATAGTTAGTTGTATGCTGAAAAAAAGACAGAAAGTATAAATTTTTCAAATTACAAAATTTCACTACTATTTTAATTCTTGAAGTAAAATTGTGAGAATTTTTTGAAATATTCGACACGGGGGAAAAAGTTTCATGCAATTACGTTTATAAAAGAAGAAATTATTAAATGATTGATTTAAGTATTTTGAGTGTTTTATTAAAATTTGTTCAAAAAAGTTTTTGAGCGACACGATATCACTCCGTCGATCCGCTATGATTCCAGCGTGCTACCAACTGCGCTACAAAAACCCGTAGCAGAATGTGAAAATAGGCGTTAATTATAAATGGAAGGTAAAAATTTAATGTAATTTTTTATTGAAGAGGGGATATTCACACATAACGATTGAAAAATTTCGATTCATTTCAAAACTGAAACGTAACATTAACCTTCACTAATTCTACCGCGCATGCGCAAAAATCTCAAAAAATCTTGCCAGTGTTTTTAAACTTTTCATGATCGCAAAAACGGTACTTTACGAAAATCACAAAAAAAAATTTAAAATCCGTAATTTTTAAGCAATTTTTTCAATCTTCGTACAGATTACGGTTAATGTTTTTTTTACACACCGAAAAAAGGTTTTGTGAGATAATTTTAATTAATAACGAAGTTATTCAACGTTGAGTAAAAATTTGGTCTAATATTTAAAAAATCGCAGAAAAAAAAGTTTTGGCCATTTTATTTTTTAAATGAATGGATCTAAAAGAGAAAGGCTTGAAGTTAATTAGTGTAGAATATCGATTTAATAACACGAAAATAAATTCATACGCAACGATTTAGAAATAATTTTCATAAAAATGCATAAAACTATTCTGATGCTTGATTTTTAAAAAATAATTTTTTTATAATGGATAGTTTTTAGGAATCTAAAATAATAAAATAATTTTCAGGTTTTCATTAATTAATCAATCGTTACTTACAGTTAGCTTAAAAATGTCTCTCTCTAAAACGTATTTTTATCCTAAATAATAGGCGATATTATTTTTATTAACAAATAATTAATTTAATAATGAAATAATAGAAACATTCCTTTGATTTTAAAAAAATATATTAATTTAAATCCATTATCAATAAATACTAATAAAAAAAATTCTACAGATAACTCTTGAAACGTTTGATGTTTGATTAAACATATGTAAGTGTTAAAAATCCACTTTTGGGGGAAAACCTAGTTATATGCTAACATTCACTGAAAAAAAACATTCAAAAAGAAAATAATACTTTTTGATAAAAACATTTAATTTTTTTAATTTTAATTTTATAGTTTTTCATTCCACTCTGTGTTAATTAAATTATTTAAACACGTATCTGCGAAAAAAAGTATATTATACAAAACTAACTTATTAATTATTTTCTAATAAAATTGATAAAAATGGCTCATTTAGCAATTAATTGTGACATACCATTTGCTTAAATAATGGCAGCACTGAAAATGAAGTAAACTTCAGATTAGTGGGGATGCAGCAAGTGAATTCAATCATTGAAGAAGAGAGAATAAATTTACGGGGGGAGGGGAATAAGCAGAAATGAACAAAATCGAATTTTGTAGATTCGAACCCAGACACAAGAAAGAATTAGATACTTTGCAAAAGCGACGCGCTATGGAACTACGCCACACAGACCCGCAGCGGAGAGTGAAAATAGGCAATAATAATGAATGGGAGGTTCAAATTGAAATTAATTTTTAATTGAGGGGATCCACAGGATATTCACGTAACTATTGAAAGATTTCGATTGAAGATTAAATTTAAATGTATCGCAAAAAAATGTATTGATTTATGACATATTAAGAACACGCAATTAATAATAAAGATTATATAATATGAGCATTAGCTTTTTTTTTCTAAGGAAGTTATGCAAAAAAAAAGGTTCGAAATGGGCAAATTCTTCGGTTTTAAATTATGAAATTATATATCAAAAAAAAAAAAAGAAATATAGATTAGGCATTATTTTAAAGTAAACTATAAGTTTTATGAAGGAAAACAAAAATTTTGATAATGATAAATATTTTAAATGAAACTCAGAAATGCATTGAATGCATTTCTTCATCTTAATCGGACGAATATAATTATTTAATTTTGAAAATTATTTTCAGAAAAATTGACGAAAATTGAAGGAAAAATAACTTTTTCACTCGCATTTTTTTTATATGTCAAAAAAAGAAATATACATTAGGCATTATTTTAAAGTAAACTAAGTTTTATGAAAGAGAACAAAAATTTCGATACTGATAAATATTTTAAATGAATCTCAGAAATGCATTGAATGCATTTTATCATCTTAATCTGACATATATAGTTATTTAATTTTTAAAATTATATAAAGAAAAATTGACGAAAAAATAACTTTTTCACTCGCATTTTTTTTTTATTCGCCAAAGTTACTGATTTCCCCCTGTTTAAGGCAGAACTTTTTTAGTGTAACCCTTGAGTTAGATGCGGTCGAAGGCGAGACAGGTGAAAAGTCTTTGGCGCAAAGCTAATTTTCGACGCCAATGTTTGGCTAAATGTAAAATCGCGTATTTTAAATTATTTTAAAAATCATTACCTTCATTTTAAGGTCATAATTTTTACGTTAATGCTCTCAAACTTCACAAACTATTTGCAAAAATAACGTACTTTGAAATAAAAAAATGTACAAAAACTATTATTTAAATTATTTCTCAGGAAAACAGCAGTTTACGAAAATCACAAAATGTTTTTTAAATCCGTAATTTTGAAGCAATTTTTTCAATCTTCGTATATGTTACGTATAATAGTGCTTTACACATTGAAAAAGGTTTTGTGAGATTACCTTCATAAATGACGAAGTTATTCAATGTGAAGTAAAAATTGGGACTACTTTTTAATAATTCTTTAAAAAAAAAGTTTTGGGAATTTTATTTTTTAAATGAATGGATCTAAAAGACAAATGCTTGAAGTTAATTAGTGTAGAATATCGATTTAATAACACGAAAGAAATTCATACGCAACGATTTAGAAATAATTTTCATAAAAACTCATCAGTTTTAACACTATTTTAAAAAATTCGAAAAAAATAGAAAATATCGTTATTTTACAAAAAAAATTATACCGTATCGTGGCGAAATAAATGATTTTTCCGATTCTGTAATTATTTTTTGTGTGATTTCAACACCGAAAATTGGATGACAATTTTAAAATGGTGGAAAACGTCGAATCACCGCTCGGCTGAAACGGAACGGAAGTTCCGCCAAGTAAACAACCGGCAGGAGTAAAACAATTAGGCGTTTTAAGGGTTTTAATTAATATCTTTTCAACTAATTACAATATTGGAATATAAATGGGCAATACGGCTTCCCCGGAAAATTCCCGATCTTTTGGTACCTTTCGCGACTTTCTGCGTCGTACGGTTCGTGAGAAGATAGACGCACATACATACATACAAGTAGTTGGTATTGATGGCCGCTAGATAAAAGTGAGAATACAAAAGCGATGAAGGTTATGTATTGTTTTGTTTCTTTCAGCAGTTTAATGCATGAGAAAAATAAAACCTTTCGAAATAAATACTTACTCTGTTGGTTCGACGCAAGAAAACGAACATGTGTCAACAGTTTTTTTCTCACGAATGTTCGAATCTAATTTTAAGAAAAGTGAAGGTAAAAGGAATAATTTCTGAAAGCTGTTAATCTAACGCCAGAGACAGATAAAAAAAAGGTCAAGTGCGAAGGATGAATGGAAATCATTTCCGAAAGCTCGTGTTCACAAATTGGGGTTAAGAGTTCAAGCTGAAAAACGGAAAGGAAAAAGTTCATAACGCTCCAAAGTAAATTACTATGTTAGGGGAAAAGCAAAAAGTGTTTAGCGTTCATTGAAGGAATTTTAAAAGTGAAAAAGATTATAAGGAAGATTACGGTTAAAATTCGTCATTCAGATTTAAGCCTGTAGATGAAATGGACAACAAAAATTGGGTCGTGATTGTTTTAATAACACTAGTAACTGTTGAATTAATCATTATAATATCAAATAATTTTGAAGAGATTGAAAATGAAATTGACATTAGCAATACTACATGTTTCCGTTCAGTACATATAGGGAGAAAAGTGTTTTATCATGAGTGTACAAAACATGGAAAAACTGTGTATGATTTACGCATTTTTTTCACTCTTAATAAAACATATCTTACACCGAGTTTCGTAGGAGTGCAATTGTCCTAGAAGGAATTTCATAACGTTTGCCAACAATGTCAAAACTGAAACATCCTTCATGTTTATTATGCGTGGGGGCAACGCAATCCGGAAAAACGTCTCTAATACGTCAAATGATTTCACAAAAGGCTTATGATTATGAATTCAAAAACATTATATGATGCTATAAAGCATTTCAGGATTGGTTTTTTGAAGAAAAAGGAATTAGTTTTGTTCAGGGGATGCCTGAAAACTTCGAAAATGAAAGTTTAGTTATTATTGATGATTGGATGTCTGATTTAAATGGAAAAATTGCTGAATTATTCACTGTTACATCACATCATTCTAGAATCAGCGTGATCCTGATATTGCAAAACTTATTTCCTCGAAATAAAGTAATGCGAGACATAAGTCTGAATGCGCAGTACATAATATTGTTTAAAAACAACCGCGATGTGGGACAAATTCAGTGTTTCGCAAGACAATTGTACGGAAATAAAGCATCAGCGTTTATGGATGCTTACAAAAAGAGCACGCAAGGTAATTTTAATTATTTGTTGGTGGACTTGCATATCCGAGGACGGACGAAAAATTCAGGCTCAGAGAGAGTGTATTCCCTGATAGCAATGGATTCTATTGGATTTATGTCCCAATAAAATGAAGAATATAAAAAAGCATTACCATTTATTGAAAATACTGCTTAGCGCATCTCCAGCACAAAAAAGAGCAATTATACGCACTGCCGACAAAAGCCAGTTACTCTGTTTATGTGAAATATGTTTAAACGTCTTAGGTGGAAATTTAAAAGTGAATGTTAAGAAATTGCGTAAATATAAAAAGGTAATAAGAAAAGTAACCAATAAAAAACTATCGCTAGAAAAAAAAAGGAAAGAATTCATTAACCAAACAGGAGGCTTCCTCCCTATTATTCTTCCTGCGGTTCTATCTGCTTTAGCAGGGTTTGCCGGAAAAGCAATAGGAAGTCGAATTTAGTGACAAAGTCTCGCAGAATGGCTCTCGTCCCGGAAAGTCAAATGACGTCTTTCTTCACCAAAGCGCCAGAGATGAGAGTGAATGATATTGAAAGTCAAATAGTAAATCTCCTTCATGAATCAAAATATTCAGACGATGCAAAAGCAAATCTATTATATAAGCCAATTGCTCTTAAAATATCAGCGTGCGATAAACGAGCCAAAACCACCATTACGTGTCACAATTGAAAATTCAAAAGAACAAGTTCAAGAAGAATCTAAAAGAAATACAATAGAAGATCCAATATTACGTGACATCATACTGTCTGTTCCTGCAAACTTTCAAAAATTTATTCCACCTATCGTAGAGAAACTGAACACGCGCAGCTATGATTGGAATAAATATGGTGAATTGACGAAAGATAGTGAAATTATCAAAAACACGAACGTCATTGATCTATTTTCGTATTTGATGAGGAACGTCAAGAAAGGTCATGAACCCAATGGGTTTTCAGTTTTTTGGAGAGCCATTAAAGAAATTAAAATCCCGACTCGTTGGATCGGCAACCAGAAATTAGTGGAAATGCTTGGAGACGACACGATTTTAGACCAGGTCCAAAAAGAATATACTTTTGAAACGTCAGAAAGAGTTAACACTCCGAAAAGGAAAAAAAGAAAGCAGAACTTCTCAAAAAAGAAATGGAAAGTGTTTTAGAAACGGCATATTATGATTTCGTAAACCCTGCGTCGTTTGGTGGAATAAAGAAACTATCAACGCTTACCAAAGTTCCATATCAGCAAACAAAAGCTTGGTTATCGTCTCAAGACACATACACTCTTCACCGTCCCGTTCGTTATAAATTTTCTCGAAGAGCGACACTTTCGTATGGTATAAATGATTTGTGGCAATGTGATCTAGTTGATTTACATAATTTAGCGGAGCATAATAATGGATTTAGGTTTTTACTAACCATTATTGATGTGTTTTCTAAGTTTGCATACGTTATTCCTTTAAAAAATAAGAAAGCTGTTAGTGTTACAAAAGTATTTGAAAGCTTGTTACAGCAAGTGAAGCCAAAAAACATTCAAAGCGATAAAGGTAATGAATTTTACAATACTCAGCTTCAATCTCTATTTAAGAAATATAACATTAATCACTATTCTGCTGAAGGAGACGCCAAATCAACTATTGTGTAGCGATTTAATAGAACTCTGAAGCAAAAAATATTCAGGGTTTTCTCGTATAGAAAATCGTATATGATGATGTTTTGCAGTCACTGGTGAAATCGTATAATAATAGCAAACATCGTAGCATAGGCATGGCACCATCGAAAGTAACTCGCGAGTTAGAACCGCAAATTTTTAAAAAAAACTATATGGCTATTATACCCAATAAGGAACCCCCAGATAACTCTAAAGGAAGATGATTTAGTGAGAATATCGAAAGGCGAACAAACCTTTTCGACGTGGATATTTACCAGGTTGGAGCGATGAAGTGTTTACCGTGGCAAAGGTTTATCATTCTTATCCAACCACATATAAGCTTCAGGATATGAAAGCAGAAGCTATAAAAGGACGATTTTACGCAGAGGAACTTCAGAAAATTTCGAAGCGCTCAGATGATTATTGGCATGTAGAAAAGTGCTCAAAACAAAAAGCAGTGGCAGGAAGAAAGAATATTATGTGAAATGGAAAGGCTTCGATAATCGGTTCAACTCGTGGGTCAAAGCAGCATGGATGAAGTAAATTACTTTTACGTGACGCTTCCTAGTAACTCTAGCCTCAGTTTTCCCCCCAAAAATACGCAGGCAGCATTCAGAACGAAACTAGCTCGTCCAATTATATTGTGAGGTGCGTGGGAAGTTTTGGCTTGTCAGAAATTTTCGTTCCCCGAACATGGTTTAATATCGGAAATCACAATAATAAATATTCGATAACATATGAAGAAACTAAAATTGTGGAAAAGGATTATGTTGAACATGAAATCAGAGTGAAAATTGAAGAGGGAACTTCAGACAAGGAGATAATCGATACAATTAACCAAAGTATTGAAGAAAAATACGGGCATTTTGTCTCTTTTGCATTGGATCAAAAGAATATAATCGTGTATATCGCCCCGAATTATGAACTACATTTGACAGCTGTTGATGCACCGCGATTGTTAACAATGTTACACTTACCGAGAGAGGATAGAATTATAAAAAATTCATAGAGTTTTGTGTTTAGAAAACCCTCAAAGACAAGCAAAGACAATCTTCTAAAAATTATTGCTAGAAATCTTAAGAGGCATTATATAATTCGAGCCACCAGGTTTAACCCTCCTAGCGGTTTGAACGTCTTTTTCCGCACGTCTAGAGATGCTTCGAAAACGCACCACACGTCTTTTTCTGACTTCAAGAGAGTGCTTCAAAAGCGGGTAGGCCGTGTTTTTCTGAAATCCTTTCCCCTCTTTTATGGTTTAACACCATGAAAGATAATTAGGGAGGGTTGCGACGACACAATGGTCACTGACAGGAAATTTTATTGCTCTCGGGGAACCCTGCGTTTTGACCCTGAAGCAATCGTAAAAAAGTTGGGAAGAATTTCTTTAGACCCCTTAGTGAACGAACTATAAGTTAGTGTTTGTAATTTAGCTTCATTTGAGATATTATTGCATTTGAATTAAATAAATTCTTTTTGTACTTTTAGCAATTTAACTTCTTTTTTTTTCAAGTTTTGAAAAATGTTCCAACGTATAAATAAAATATTATATAACTCACTTTTGATTTTATATTAATTTGAAGTTTTAATAAGTTGGGACTGTAATCTGCTATTTTATATAGTTGGACAAATAACTTCTTAAGTATATTCTCTTTGCTTGATTAACTCGTATTATTTTCTTCATCTTAAAATGATGAAACGGAAAATTAAGTTTTTAAACTATATAAATCGCTATATAATATCTAGAACTATATTTAATTGCTTCATTTTTCTTCTCTTAACCAATGTTTTCAGTTTTTAAACCATGATTATTTCATTATAAGGTGTCAAAAAAGTTAATAAGAAACCGAACGCTTCAAAATTTAAAACCTTTTAAACTTTCCAACTACTAAAAATGAATAATTTCTAAACTTTTGCATCAAATTATTTGTAAAAAATTCTTAAGCTTTCATAAAAATAATAATGGAAAAACTAATTCAGATCCATTATTTTTTTTAAAATTTTAAAGCCAATATGTTCAGGGCGCGTATTGTTACAATATACCAAATTATATTTGAATTAAAAAAAAAATGCTTGAGTTTCAGTTTACTTCAGAGAAAACATGAATGAGGGGTTTTTTATACCAATTCATTTTTTTAACCTTGAATATTTGAATAAATAGTAATTAAAAATATTCGGATGCATTTAAAGTTGACATTTACGCATATAAATAAATATAAAGATCAATTTTAAATTTTATTTGTTCATGCAAAATTTCTAAATATTTATTTTTTTAAAGCTAACTGAAGAACAGGTAATTAAAATCTGGATATCTATTATAATTAACATTCAGAAAATATCCAGATTTTCATACAAAACTAGGAATTTTATATTATAAATTGTATTTGAAATTTCAGAAAAAAATATTTATGTATCGTGCACATACTCAGTTAAAAATTATTTACCATAAGTACTAACAATTCTTCGAATAAAATATTAAATTAAAATTTTAACATAAGAATCTTAAGCATTTTAATGCATTTCGGTTAAAACTGTATGCTAAGAGCAAAAATTATGCTGAAATATTTGATGAATATACAATAAATTTTTAAGTAGAAGCAATACTGAGAAGCTAAAACACAGGAATGAAAAATTATAATAATTACAAATACAAAAATAAGTCTTGCAGTTTTTTCATACATTTTTATTAACACGAATTGGGGAATTGATTTCCAATATACTTTGTTGTGTTTCACAATATTTAAGGTAACAAACCATAGTCCTTCAGATATATTTGTTCTACTTTTCGTAAGCCGTACTCCTATTAAAACTTATGCTTCCGAAATACACCTTTTGTAATCTTAAGAAATTATATAAACTATAACGGTTAATTTTAATTTATGCAAATTATTAAATGTTCCTATTTAGCCATTTCCGTCCAAACAGTTTACATGAAAAAATATTCGGATTCACCCATTCATTAGGAAATTGTATGATTCCAGCAATAAGTTTTATTTTTTACCGAATAGGATTGCGTCACTTCGGGGATACCTCTAACAGAAACGTTTATATGCTATCAATTGCAAATTAAACATTTTCCCTTCAATTGTGTTTATTTCAGAAAGATCTTTGATTTATATTTTATTCATGCAATATAAGATTTAAATAAATTACTTTTTTCTTGTCAAACGTATTTGCTTAATAATATATAAATTTGCGTATTATATTAAAATTTTGAACTACCCAAAATTATATGTTTTTGTTCCTCTAAAAACTCTCAGTATTTTAGAAATGGTCTTACAATCCGTGTACGGTTTATATGTTCTAAAATGAAAAATATATTTTTATAACTGAATTTTTGTGCCTCGTTTATAAAAATAAAATATTGCTTTGGGCTATAGCTTATAAATGTACTTAAATAAGTGGAGGAACAGTATTTTCACATAATATGAATATTTTTGACTGGAGTAAGTCGGATATTTATATTTCAGTTTCTTTACAATTTGAATAAAAGTTGTAAGCAATTTTTTGAAGAGGATATTGAGTATAAACTCCTTGGCTATTTATAAGTAAAATGTTTTATTTTGATACCCCACAGCTCACATTCTAAAATAAGACTCATTTACAATCATATGATCAGCTTTGGTGATATTTAAATTTTCAAAAATACTCTACATGTACGAAAACATTCTTTCAAAACATACATCACATCTCATTCTCTGTCTTTTCCACAGCAGGCATTATTTTTTTTATACTCAAAAAATTAAATACAGCATTTCTGAATGTTATTTTTTTTTAAAAAAATTAATATGAATACACTGCGGAATTGTCGGTTAGCTTCACTGAGCAAAATTGTTTTAAGTGTACTGTTTTAAAAGACAAAATTAATTGGGAGAAGTTTTTCTCTCATTAGAATTTGTAATGATTGAATTGTGTGAAAGTTGTATTTATCGGTGAATTTTCCGTTTAACACTAAAGAAACAGAAAAATAAAAATTAAATTTTAATAGAAAATGGTTAGAAATACTTTTACCATTTTGAAGAAAAATATATTCCCATTAAAATAAAAATAAAAAATTTGACTAAATTTGCTTTTTGCTCCGTCACAAATGCCTATGTAAAGAAGGTATTTTTGCTTAGTACAAATTGTTTGACTATGAAATAAAATTTAGATTTTTTTCCGAAAAATTAATTTAACATAAAAACATCATTTATAGGATTAAAATATATATAAATTAAAAGTATTGAAATCCCTCTTTATGTTACTTTAAATTTAAAATATAATTGAATAGAGGAAGATTGATTTCATTTCATAAACATAATCGTCGTATGTAACGATACTTTATATATTCTCTTATTGTTTAAAAAGAGAGAGAGAGATGGTCACTTTTACTCTTTTTTACATAGTTACTTTTTAAAAAAACATTACGATGTATTTGTGTTTTCTTAGTCTCATATTCCACAATAAGTACAAGGTATTTTTTCCTGGCTCAAATCATTAGTCCAAAATAGTTTATTTTTCTTAAATTAATTTTTTTAAATTTTGTTTTGTTTAAAGTAAACAAGTATTTTTCAACTTTTGTAACAAGTTTCTTTCGAGTTTTTTTTTTTTTTTTAACTCTTCACTTTTATTGTGACCTAACCGATCAAACAACCACGTGGACCCGCTTTTTCCTCCCAAAATTCGCACAAGGCAACGTCACAGCTGTGAACGAGTTTTATCCCGGTTTTAAAGCAACAAAGAGGCCGAACTGAGTAATAAAATCTTCCCCTGTAGACCTCCAGCGTTTTTTAAAGGGGAAAGGAATTAAATGTGTTGCACTTTCGAAGGAATTCTCAAAAAAGAAGTAAACGCTTTCGGAATGATTTTTCAGGACAAGGGTGAACACTCAGAGGGTTAATCATAAGTATACCGATCTCGACAATATGCATCATGAAATATTCCAGCATATAAATTTTAATCTTATGCAGACTGGGATTGGAGGAGCGGCAGATTTTATTTTCGACTTTACAGTAAATAAGGTTCAAATAACTGTTCAAAAAAATGTTGAGCTCGAATTCCGGTTATTATATGCTCCTTTGCTTATGAGGATGTTGAGCATGACGAAAGATGTTATTTTAACCGGTAAAACTCTACATGTATTGCAAAAAGTGGAAAGACCTCTACTGAATGAACATTTTCGAGTTAGCATTACTGATAAACCAACGGTTCCAGTAAAAGAGAAAAAAACAGAGAATTTAGAACTAGAAGTGGGATTTTATAAAACCTCAGAGCAACTGTTTCGTTCTTTTAAACATCTGGCTTTTAACCATTTAGCTAATAATAAAGTGAAAATGCATAGACCCGATACATCTAGTGTTACTTTTCAAGACGGCTTGAAAGACCTTCTAGGTTTCAAAAATTCAACATTTTATGGCGGCACTCATATATCAACTGGAATTAGATGGAGGAATCACTGAAATCTATGTCTATAGTGATATAATAGAATCGCATTTTGTGGGGGACACTATTGCCCCACTCCTTCGTATAATTCCTGTTATGTCAACCAAAGAAGATCAAATCGTTATAAATTATCAAAGACCTTTGTATTTTCCCCTACGCAAAAATTATACTGATTGTATAGAAATCGAATTGAAAAGTAGCTCTGGAGATGGTATTATTTTTACGAGCGGAAAATCACTCTTAGTACTTTCTTTCCGTTGTAGAACAGTATAAAACTTTAACTATTGCTGTGCAGAATCATTTCGATTCTGACTGTGAGAGAGAATGCTTTTGGATCAAAAAGCTTGCGAGAATTATTACTTGTCACAGGTACAGTCAGGAGGTGGGCCGTATTTTCATGGAGTTAGCCACCAAAGAGGGTATGGAATGTTCTCAAATTTATTCCGATTTATAACTCCCATAGCAATGAAAGCAGGAAAATATCTCGGAAAACATATCCTAAGTGCAGGCTCAAAGGTAATGTCAGATGTTGCTTCAGGTTCGTCTTTGAAAGACTCTGCGAGATCGCGATTTCGTGAAACATCCAAACAGATTAAAGATGACTTTCTTCATAAAATCCAGAGTGGCTCGGGTATAAAAAGAAAGAGATCCTATAATAAAAATCATTCGCAACGCGTCAAGGGAAGCCGCAAGAAATTAAAAGAAGACTTATTCTCCTAAATATGGATTCGCGAGCGTGTGCTTGTGTTTCCAATGCTTACGACCTTTTCGAAGTCAATCCTATTCAGCTCTCGACTGAAGAAAGTTCATACACTGAAATTTTTCCCGTAGCATCTCTGAGTGATAAGACACCTATAGAATTTTACGTAAGTGGCACTGGGGATAATTACATCGATTTGACTCATACATTGTTGCAAGTCCAAGTGAAAATAAAAAAGAAAAGTGGAGCAGCAATTAGCACACCAGACCAAGTCGCACCTATCAACTACCTACTCAACACCTTATTTTCTGAATGTTCAGTGACACACTAAATGATAAGCAAGTTTCTTCACAAGCAAACTATGCTTACAGATGCATTTTCGATGCTTTGCTTTCACCGCGAACCGTCCAGGAATCGATGCTCACAGCAGGGCTTTTCTACAAAGACACTGCTTCCAAGCATGATTTGGTAGAACTCACTAATGTGGCTGATAATGTAAATTCTGGTTATCAAACCAGGTATAACATCTGTAAAGATAGCAAACTAATGGACTTGATAGGTCCATTACATTTCGACCTAGGTAATCAGAGCAAATTTTTTATCAATTCAGTGAATCTACGCATTAAATTAGAAAGAAATAAAGATTCTTTCACAATGATGTCAGCTACGGACGATTTTAAAATGGTTATACAACATGCGTCGTTATTTGTTAGGAAAGTGAAAGTAGCACCATCGATCATGATCGGTTACGAAACAGCACTAGGGAACGGGGCGATTAAAATGCCAATTCGTCGGACAGAAGTGAAGTCCTTCGCCTTTTCTTCAGGAGAATGCAATCCATAACTATTCCAAATGCATTCATTGGACAGTTACCGACACGACTTATAATGGGTATGGTTTCTAATAATGCATTCAATGGTGATTTCCCAAAGAATCCATTCAATTTTAAGCATTATGACTTAACATACCTTTGTGTATTAGACGGAAATCGAATGATTCCATCAAAACCCTTTCAACCGAAATTTGATGGTTCTAACAGTTACAGCAGATGTTATATGAGTCTATTCACTGATTTAGGTCGGTACCATAAGGATCAGGACATTAATATCAGTTTCAGTGAATATAAGGATGGGTTTACTTTGTTCGCTCTAGATTTAACACCTGATCTCAGCGCTGACGGAATGCACGAGAGTATTTCCCGCAATGGCAATTTAACAATAGATTTAAAATTTAGTAAAGCGCTACCGGAAACAGTTAATTTAATAGTGTTTTCAGAGTATCGAAATGTTATAGAGATCGACAAAAATCGCAGTATTTTCACAGATTATTAAGATGGACAGTATATCTCTCTGCAGGCTTGCATGCAGCGATCTTCTACTTCGCTCCAAATTCGGAGGTGTTTACGCTTCAGATGAATTGCCTCAAACACTAGGTAGCTATTCATGTTTTATTTTGAACTTAGATTCTAAGCGAAAACCTGGCAGTCATTGGGTTGCTATAGCTTTTAGAAAGAATACATGTTATTATTTTTGTAGTTACGGCTCAATCCCTAACAATAACAATATTTTACACTTCATAAAAAATAATTCCAATTATTGCAAATGGAACCAGTATCGATATCAAAGCTTTGTCTCGCTGACTTGTGGTCAATTTTGCCTCTATTTCCTGCACAATTTTGTGCGAAAGCAATCCTTATCTCTCCTTGATTCTGACAATATTGAGCATAACGAAAAGTTTGTTAAACAATTTGTGGCTCACCAATTTCGTTTGCAAAATTGTCGCTTTTCACCATATTCCCAGCAAACTTGTCAAGCATGTAATTTCAAGCATTATCATGTTTAGACATATGTCAACAAATAATTTAGCTAATGTTTGTATCAATTCAAGTTTCAACATGTTTTAAAGGTCATTTGAAAATCCGAGTATATAAAAGAGAAAAATGAACTGTGAAATTCTCATAATTGCTATCAGTTATTCAGCAGGAATGATGGCTCCCGAACCGAGATACGGTTTCATGTACTTGAAGCGCACTGGATCGACTAACGGTCATGTGGTCCATTGCTTCACTGATTCTCTTTACGAAAATATGATGTCCTGCATCCAAGCAGCGAATGCTCATCCTATGGATACAGTGGAGTCGGATTGCAGAATGAAAGTCGCCTACTTTAAGGTTTTGAACAACAATGATATTATCAGAGAACTCCACAACAGTCCTTCCATGAACTGTCGACAAGCATTTGATTGCAGATCTTGATGTAAAATTCACTTTGTGACAATACTTAAGCATGTACCCAAGAAATATGTTCACTGCAAAGCTTCAGAGAACTTTTGTAATCGGTGACAAAGAAAATGTACATTTAGAGTTTTTAAGCATTTTATATATGATTATCTATAGTATTTATGAAGTTTGGATAAATTTTAGATGTGTGTAAACTTTCATTAATTGCAGTTTGTGTTTTGTAATCTTCCAATGAATGTATAATATTTTTCATGTTACAACTTTTCTAAGAATACTCAATAAAAGCAATATTTCTTTCTTATCTCAGATTTCATTATTTTTGTTTGAACGTTATTTTGTGTTTCTTCCCTGTCCTTGTGTTTTTTATTAGAAAAACTAGCAACATTGTTATAAAGTGGAAACACATATCTTGAAATATGAGAACGGAATAACCTTCAATTTTTCTATTGATAAATAATTTTATGACACATTTAACCTTCACCGAATGCGATTTTGCAAAACAATCATCCCATGAAGTGAAGTGCGTACAAAGTAGATGTTAGCTCAAGGTGATACATTAGTATATAAGCAGCTTAATCGAAAACTCAAATCAGTCGCAAATCAACAGCCCTTCTGTACAGAGAATCATCTCAAGATGGCATCTAAAGAGGGTATGCATGTTTTCTATTCTCTTTGTAGTAAAAAATTAATTTTTCTTTTTTCGAATCTATCATTTGCTTTGTTCATGTTAACAATTAAATTAAGATAAAAAAATATTTTTTCCCCGTAATCTTTGCTACGTAAAGTGAAACTGAAAATTTGGTATCTCTATCATTCTTAGATAGAAAGAAAATAAAAGCAGCATTTTCAGAAGATGAAGATGATGTTGAATATATGCTTCCTCGAAAAAAACAGAAGAAAAAAACAAACACCTCAGCTTCTGGCTTTGACTTAAATTTATGAGGATATGATTCCCACCTGATACTTCAAAAATTGAGTAGCAAATATGCAAAATCAATCAGTATAATTCCCGTTAATTCACAAAAATTCACTACATTTCAAATTGATCAGATTAAGTTTCTCGATAGCTTTCAATTTCTGAGTACGTCGCTTGCTACTTTAGTAGAAAACTTAGTGATTTCTAATCATTCATTTCCTATTTTCAATGAATTTTATTCCAATGAGAAAAACAAGTTTCTTTTAAAACGGAAAGGAATATTTCCTTATTCATATTTTTCAAGTCCAGCTGTACTAAATGAAACTTGTTTACCTCTAAAAGAAGCATTCTACAATGCTTTAACAAACAGTCATATAACAAAAGATGAGTATAATTTCGCTCAGTTAATATTCAGATCATTCCGTTGCAAAACTTTTGGGGATTACTTGAAGCTGTATCAACAGTTAGACGTTATTTTTTACTTGCTGAAGTTTTTACTTCTTTTAGACAAAAATGTATGGCATACTACAATCTAGACCCATGTCAGAGTATTGAAATGTTATAGAGATCGACAAAAATCGCAGTATTTTCACAGATTATTAAGATGGACAGTATATCTCTCTGCAGGCTTGCATGCAGCGAGCTTCTTCTTCGCTCCAAATTCGGAGGTGTTTACGCTTCAGATGAATTGCCTCAAACACTAGGTAGCTATTCATGTTTTATTTTGAACTTAGATTCTAAGCGAAAACCTGGCAGTCATTGGGTTGCTATAGCTTTTAGAAAGAATACATGTTATTATTTTTGTAGTTACGGCTCAATCCCTAACAATAACAATATTTTACACTTCATAAAAAATAATTCCAATTATTGCAAATGGAACCAGTATCGATATCAAAGCTTTGTCTCGCTGACTTGTGGTCAATTTTGCCTCTATTTCCTGCACAATTTTGTGCGAAAGCAATCCTTATCTCTCCTTGATTCTGACAATATTGAGCATAACGAAAAGTTTGTTAAACAATTTGTGGCTCACCAATTTCGTTTGCAAAATTGTCGCTTTTCACCATATTCCCAGCAAACTTGTCAAGCATGTAATTTCAAGCATTATCATGTTTAGACATATGTCAACAAATAATTTAGCTAATGTTTGTATCAATTCAAGTTTCAACATGTTTTAAAGGTCATTTGAAAATCCGAGTATATAAAAGAGAAAAATGAACTGTGAAATTCTCATAATTGCTATCAGTTATTCAGCAGGAATGATGGCTCCCGAATCGAGATACGGTTTCATGTACTTGAAGCGCACTGGATCGACTAACGGTCATGTGGTCCATTGCTTCACTGATTCTCTTTACGAAAATATGATGTCCTGCATCCAAGCAGCGAATGCTCATCCTATGGATACAGTGGAGTCGGATTGCAGAATGAAAGTCGCCTACTTTAAGGTTTTGAACAACAATGATATTATCAGAGAACTCCACAACAGTCCTTCCATGAACTGTCGACAAGCATTTGATTGCAGATCTTGATGTAAAATTCACTTTGTGACAATACTTAAGCATGTACCCAAGAAATATGTTCACTGCAAAGCTTCAGAGAACTTTTGTAATCGGTGACAAAGAAAATGTGCATTTAGAGTTTTTAAGCATTTTATATATGATTATCTATAGTATTTATGAAGTTTGGATAAATTTTAGATGTGTGTAAACTTTCATTAATTGCAGTTTGTGTTTTGTAATCTTCCAATGAATGTATAATATTTTTCATGTTACAACTTTTCTAAGAATACTCAATAAAAGCAATATTTCTTTTTTATCTCAGATTTCATTATTTTTGTTTGAACGTTATTTTGTGTTTCTTCCCTGTCCTTGTGTTTTTTATTAGAAAAACTAGCAACATTGTTATAAAGTGGAAACACATATCTTGAAATATGAGAACGGAATAACCTTCAATTTTTCTATTGATAAATAATTTTATGACACATTTAACCTTCACCGAATGCGATTTTGCAAAACAATCATCCCATGAAGTGAAGTGCGTACAAAGTAGATGTTAGCTCAAGGTGATACATTAGTATATAAGCAGCTTAATCGAAAACTCAAATCAGTCGCAAATCAACAGCCCTTCTGTACAGAGAATCATCTCAAGATGGCATCTAAAGAGGGTATGCATGTTTTCTATTCTCTTTGTAGTAAAAAATTAATTTTTCTTTTTTCGAATCTATCATTTGCTTTGTTCATGTTAACAATTAAATTAAGATAAAAAAATATTTTTTCCCCGTAATCTTTGCTACGTAAAGTGAAACTGAAAATTTGGTATCTCTATCATTCTTAGATAGAAAGAAAATAAAAGCAGCATTTTCAGAAGATGAAGATGATGTTGAATATATGCTTCCTCGAAAAAAACAGAAGAAAAAAACAAACACCTCAGCTTCTGGCTTTGACTTAAATTTATGAGGATATGATTCCCACCTGATACTTCAAAAATTGAGTAGCAAATATGCAAAATCAATCAGTATAATTCCCGTTAATTCACAAAAATTCACTACATTTCAAATTGATCAGATTAAGTTTCTCGATAGCTTTCAATTTCTGAGTACGTCGCTTGCTACTTTAGTAGAAAACTTAGTGATTTCTAATCATTCATTTCCTATTTTCAATGAATTTTATTCCAATGAGAAAAACAAGTTTCTTTTAAAACGGAAAGGAATATTTCCTTATTCATATTTTTCAAGTCCAGCTGTACTAAATGAAACTTGTTTACCTCTAAAAGAAGCATTCTACAATGCTTTAACAAACAGTCATATAACAAAAGATGAGTATAATTTCGCTCAGTTAATATTCAGATCATTCCGTTGCAAAACTTTTGGGGATTACTTGAAGCTGTATCAACAGTTAGACGTTATTTTTTACATGCTGAAGTTTTTACTTCTTTTAGACAAAAATGTATGGCATACTACAATCTAGACCCATGTCAGAGTATCGAAATGTTATAGAGATCGACAAAAATCGCAGTATTTTCAGAGATTATTAAGATGGACAGTATATCTCTCTGCAGGCTTGCATGCAGCGATCTTCTTCTTCGCTCCAAATTCGGAGGTGTTTACGCTTCAGATGAATTGCCTCAAACACTAGGTAGCTATTCATGTTTTATTTTGAACTTAGATTCTAAGCGAAAACCTGGCAGTCATTGGGTTGCTATAGCTTTTAGAAAGAATACATGTTATTATTTTTGTAGTTACGGCTCAATCCCTAACAATAACAATATTTTACACTTCATAAAAAATAATTCCAATTATTGCAAATGGAACCAGTATCGATATCAAAGCTTTGTCTCGCTGACTTGTGGTCAATTTTGCCTCTATTTCATGCACAATTTTGTGCGAAAGCAATCCTTATCTCTCCTTGATTCTGACAATATTGAGCATAACGAAAAGTTTGTTAAACAATTTGTGGCTCACCAATTTCGTTTGCAAAATTGTCGCTTTTCACCATATTCCCAGCAAACTTGTCAAGCATGTAATTTCAAGCATTATCATGTTTAGACATATGTCAACAAATAATTTAGCTAATATTTGCATCAATTCAAGTTTCAACATGTTTTGGAGGTCATTTGAAAATCCGAGTATATAAAAGAGAAAAATGAACTGTGAAACTCTCATAATTGCTATCAGTTATTCAGCAGGAATGATGGCTCCCGAACCGAGATACGGTTTCATGTACTTGAAGCGCACTGGATCGACTAACGGTTATGTGGTCCATTGCTTCACTGATACTCTTTACGAAAATATGATGTCCTGCATCCAAGCAGCGAATGCTCATCCTTTGGATACAGTGGAGTCGGATTGCAGAATGAAAGTCGCCTACTTTAAGGTTTTGAACAACAATGATATTGTCAAAGAACTCCACAACAGTCCTTCCATGAACTGTCGACAAGCATTTGATTGCAGATCTTGATGTAAAATTCACTTTGTGACAATACTTAAGCATGTACCCAAGAAATATGTTCACTGCAAAGCTTCAGAGAACTTTTGTAATCGGTGACAAAGAAAATGTACATTTAGAGTTTTTAAGCATTTTATATATGATTATCTATAGTGTTTATGAAGTTTGGATAAATTTTAGATGTGTGTAAACTTTCATTAATTGCAGTTTGTGTTTTGTAATCTTCCAATGAATGTATAATAGTTTTCATGTTACAACTTTTCTAAGAATACTCAATAAAAGCAATATTTCTTTCTTATCTCAGATTTCATTATTTTTGTTTGAACGTTATTTTGTGTTTCTTCCCTGTCCTTGTGTTTTTTATTAGGAAAACTAGCAACATTGTTATAAAGTGGAAACACATATCTTGAAATATGAGAACGGAACAACCTTCAATTTTTCTATTGATAAATAATTTTATGACACATTTAACCTTCACCGAATGCGATTTTGCAAAACAATCATCCCATGAAGTGAAGTGCGTACAAAGTAGATGTTAGCTCAAGGTGATACATTAGTATATAAGCAGCTTAATCGAAAACTCAAATCAGTCGCAAATCAACAGCCCTTCTGTACAGAGAATCATCTCAAGATGGCATCTAAAGAGGGTATGCATGTTTTCTATTCTCTTTGTAGTAAAAAATTAATTTTTCTTTTTTCGAATCTATCATTTGCTTTGTTCATGTTAACAATTAAATTAAGATAAAAAAAATATTTTTTTTCCCGTAATCTTTGCTACGTAAAGTGAAACTGAAAATTTGGTATCTCTATCATTCTTAGATAGAAAGAAAATAAAAGCAGCATTTTCAGAAGATGAAGATGATGTTGAATATATGCTTCCTCGAAAAAAACAGAAGAAAAAAACAAACACCTCAGCTTCTGGCTTTGACTTAAATTTATGAGGATATGATTCCCACCTGATACTTCAAAAATTGAGTAGCAAATATGCAAAATCAATCAGCATAATTCCCGTTAATTCACAAAAATTCACTACATTTCAAATTGATCAGATTAAGTTTCTCGATAGCTTTCAATTTCTGAGTACGTCGCTTGCTACTTTAGTAGAAAACTTAGTGATTTCTAATCATTCATTTCCTATTTTCAATGAATTTTATTCCAATGAGAAAAACAAGTTTCTTTTAAAACGGAAAGGAATATTTCCTTATTCATATTTTTCAAGTCCAGCTGTACTAAATGAAACTTGTTTACCTCTAAAAGAAGCATTCTACAATGCTTTAACAAACAGTCATATAACAAAAGATGAGTATAATTTCGCTCAGTTAATATTCAGATCATTCCGTTGCAAAACTTTTGGGGATTACTTGAAGCTGTATCAACAGTTAGACGTTATTTTACTTGCTGAAGTTTTTACTTCTTTTAGACAAAAATGTATGGCATACTACAATCTAGACCCATGTCAGAGTATCGAAATGTTATAGAGATCGACAAAAATCGCAGTATTTTCACAGATTATTAAGATGGACAGTATATCTCTCTGCAGGCTTGCATGCAGCGATCTTCTTCTTCGCTCCAAATTCGGAGGTGTTTACGCTTCAGATGAATTGCCTCAAACACTAGGTAGCTATTCATGTTTTATTTTGAACTTAGATTCTAAGCGAAAACCTGGCAGTCATTGGGTTGCTATAGCTTTTAGAAAGAATACATGTTATTATTTTTGTAGTTACGGCTCAATCCCTAACAATAACAATATTTTACACTTCATAAAAAATAATTCCAATTATTGCAAATGGAACCAGTATCGATATCAAAGCTTTGTCTCGCTGACTTGTGGTCAATTTTGCCTCTATTTCCTGCACAATTTTGTGCGAAAGCAATCCTTATCTCTCCTTGATTCTGACAATATTGAGCATAACGAAAAGTTTGTTAAACAATTTGTGGCTCACCAATTTCGTTTGCAAAATTGTCGCTTTTCACCATATTCCCAGCAAACTTGTCAAGCATGTAATTTCAAGCATTATCATGTTTAGACATATGTCAACAAATAATTTAGCTAATATTTGTATCAATTCAAGTTTCAACATGTTTTAAAGGTCATTTGAAAATCCGAGTATATAAAAGAGAAAAATGAACTGTGAAATTCTCATAATTGCTATCAGTTATTCAGCAGGAATGATGGCTCCCGAACCGAGATACGGTTTCATGTACTTGAAGCGCACTGGATCGACTAACGGTCATGTGGTCCATTGCTTCACTGATTCTCTTTACGAAAATATGATGTCCTGCATCCAAGCAGCGAATGCTCATCCTATGGATACAGTGGAGTCGGATTGCAGAATGAAAGTCGCCTACTTTAAGGTTTTGAACAACAATGATATTATCAGAGAACTCCACAACAGTCCTTCCATGAACTGTCGACAAGCATTTGATTGCAGATCTTGATGTAAAATTCACTTTGTGACAATACTTAAGCATGTACCCAAGAAATATGTTCACTGCAAAGCTTCAGAGAACTTTTGTAATCGGTGACAAAGAAAATGTACATTTAGAGTTTTTAAGCATTTTATATATGATTATCTATAGTATTTATGAAGTTTGGATAAATTTTAGATGTGTGTAAACTTTCATTAATTGCAGTTTGTGTTTTGTAATCTTCCAATGAATGTATAATATTTTTCATGTTACAACTTTTCTAAGAATACTCAATAAAAGCAATATTTCTTTCTTATCTCAGATTTCATTATTTTTGTTTGAACGTTATTTTGTGTTTCTTCCCTGTCCTTGTGTTTTTTATTAGAAAAACTAGCAACATTGTTATAAAGTGGAAACACATATCTTGAAATATGAGAACGGAATAACCTTCAATTTTTCTATTGATAAATAATTTTATGACACATTTAACCTTCACCGAATGCGATTTTGCAAAACAATCATCCCATGAAGTGAAGTGCGTACAAAGTAGATGTTAGCTCAAGGTGATACATTAGTATATAAGCAGCTTAATCGAAAACTCAAATCAGTCGCAAATCAACAGCCCTTCTGTACAGAGAATCATCTCAAGATGGCATCTAAAGAGGGTATGCATGTTTTCTATTCTCTTTGTAGTAAAAAATTAATTTTTCTTTTTTCGAATCTATCATTTGCTTTGTTCATGTTAACAATTAAATTAAGATAAAAAAATATTTTTTCCCCGTAATCTTTGCTACGTAAAGTGAAACTGAAAATTTGGTATCTCTATCATTCTTAGATAGAAAGAAAATAAAAGCAGCATTTTCAGAAGATGAAGATGATGTTGAATATATGCTTCCTCGAAAAAAACAGAAGAAAAAAACAAACACCTCAGCTTCTGGCTTTGACTTAAATTTATGAGGATATGATTCCCACCTGATACTTCAAAAATTGAGTAGCAAATATGCAAAATCAATCAGTATAATTCCCGTTAATTCACAAAAATTCACTACATTTCAAATTGATCAGATTAAGTTTCTCGATAGCTTTCAATTTCTGAGTACGTCGCTTGCTACTTTAGTAGAAAACTTAGTGATTTCTAATCATTCATTTCCTATTTTCAATGAATTTTATTCCAATGAGAAAAACAAGTTTCTTTTAAAACGGAAAGGAATATTTCCTTATTCATATTTTTCAAGTCCAGCTGTACTAAATGAAACTTGTTTACCTCTAAAAGAAGCATTCTACAATGCTTTAACAAACAGTCATATAACAAAAGATGAGTATAATTTCGCTCAGTTAATATTCAGATCATTCCGTTGCAAAACTTTTGGGGATTACTTGAAGCTGTATCAACAGTTAGACGTTATTTTTTACTTGCTGAAGTTTTTACTTCTTTTAGACAAAAATGTATGGCATACTACAATCTAGACCCATGTCAGAGTATCGAAATGTTATAGAGATCGACAAAAATCGCAGTATTTTCACAGATTATTAAGATGGACAGTATATCTCTCTGCAGGCTTGCATGCAGCGATCTTCTTCTTCGCTCCAAATTCGGAGGTGTTTACGCTTCAGATGAATTGCCTCAAACACTAGGTAGCTATTCATGTTTTATTTTGAACTTAGATTCTAAGCGAAAACCTGGCAGTCATTGGGTTGCTATAGCTTTTAGAAAGAATACATGTTATTATTTTTGTAGTTACGGCTCAATCCCTAACAATAACAATATTTTACACTTCATAAAAAATAATTCCAATTATTGCAAATGGAACCAGTATCGATATCAAAGCTTTGTCTCGCTGACTTGTGGTCAATTTTGCCTCTATTTCATGCACAATTTTGTGCGAAAGCAATCCTTATCTCTCCTTGATTCTGACAATATTGAGCATAACGAAAAGTTTGTTAAACAATTTGTGGCTCACCAATTTCGTTTGCAAAATTGTCACTTTTCACCATATTCCCAGCAAACTTGTCAAGCATGTAATTTCAAGCATTATCATGTTTAGACATATGTCAACAAATAATTTAGCTAATATTTGCATCAATTCAAGTTTCAACATGTTTTGGAGGTCATTTGAAAATCCGAGTATATAAAAGAGAAAAATGAACTGTGAAACTCTCATAATTGCTATCAGTTATTCAGCAGGAATGATGGCTCCCGAACCGAGATACGGTTTCATGTACTTGAAGCGCACTGGATCGACTAACGGTTATGTGGTCCATTGCTTCACTGATACTCTTTACGAAAATATGATGTCCTGCATCCAAGCAGCGAATGCTCATCCTATGGATACAGTGGAGTCGGATTGCAGAATGAAAGTCGCCTACTTTAAGGTTTTGAACAACAATGATATTGTCAAAGAACTCCACAACAGTCCTTCCAAGAACTGTCGACAAGCATTTGATTGCAGATCTTGATGTAAAATTCACTTTGTGACAATACTTAAGCATGTACCCAAGAAATATGTTCACTGCAAAGCTTCAGAGAACTTTTGTAATCGGTGACAAAGAAAATGTACATTTAGAGTTTTTAAGCATTTTATATATGATTATCTATAGTGTTTATGAAGTTTGGATAAATTTTAGATGTGTGTAAACTTTCATTAATTGCAGTTTGTGTTTTGTAATCTTCCAATGAATGTATAATATTTTTCATGTTACAACTTTTCTAAGAATACTCAATAAAAGCAATATTTCTTTCTTATCTCAGATTTCATTATTTTTGTTTGAACGTTATTTTGTGTTTCTTCCCTGTCCTTGTGTTTTTTATTAGGAAAACTAGCAACATTGTTATAAAGTGGAAACACATATCTTGAAATATGAGAACGGAACAACCTTCAATTTTTCTATTGATAAATAATTTTATGACACATTTAACCTTCACCGAATGCGATTTTGCAAAACAATCATCCCATGAAGTGAAGTGCGTACAAAGTAGATGTTAGCTCAAGGTGATACATTAGTATATAAGCAGCTTAATCGAAAACTCAAATCAGTCGCAAATCAACAGCCCTTCTGTACAGAGAATCATCTCAAGATGGCATCTAAAGAGGGTATGCATGTTTTCTATTCTCTTTGTAGTAAAAAATTAATTTTTCTTTTTTCGAATCTATCATTTGCTTTGTTCATGTTAACAATTAAATTAAGATAAAAAAAATATTTTTTTCCCGTAATCTTTGCTACGTAAAGTGAAACTGAAAATTTGGTATCTCTATCATTCTTAGATAGAAAGAAAATAAAAGCAGCATTTTCAGAAGATGAAGATGATGTTGAATATATGCTTCCTCGAAAAAAACAGAAGAAAAAAAACAAACACCTCAGCTTCTGGCTTTGACTTAAATTTATGAGGATATGATTCCCACCTGATACTTCAAAAATTGAGTAGCAAATATGCAAAATCAATCAGCATAATTCCCGTTAATTCACAAAAATTCACTACATTTCAAATTGATCAGATTAAGTTTCTCGATAGCTTTCAATTTCTGAGTACGTCGCTTGCTACTTTAGTAGAAAACTTAGTGATTTCTAATCATTCATTTCCTATTTTCAATGAATTTTATTCCAATGAGAAAAACAAGTTTCTTTTAAAACGGAAAGGAATATTTCCTTATTCATATTTTTCAAGTCCAGCTGTACTAAATGAAACTTGTTTACCTCTAAAAGAAGCATTCTACAATGCTTTAACAAACAGTCATATAACAAAAGATGAGTATAATTTCGCTCAGTTAATATTCAGATCATTCCGTTGCAAAACTTTTGGGGATTACTTGAAGCTGTATCAACAGTTAGACGTTATTTTACTTGCTGAAGTTTTTACTTCTTTTAGACAAAAATGTATGGCATACTACAATCTAGACCCATGTCAGAGTATCGAAATGTTATAGAGATCGACAAAAATCGCAGTATTTTCACAGATTATTAAGATGGACAGTATATCTCTCTGCAGGCTTGCATGCAGCGATCTTCTTCTTCGCTCCAAATTCGGAGGTGCTTACGCTTCAGATGAATTGCCTCAAACACTAGGTAGCTATTCATGTTTTATTTTGAACTTAGATTCTAAGCGAAAACCTGGCAGTCATTGGGTTGCTATAGCTTTTAGAAAGAATACATGTTATTATTTTTGTAGTTACGGCTCAATCCCTAACAATAACAATATTTTACACTTCATAAAAAATAATTCCAATTATTGCAAATGGAACCAGTATCGATATCAAAGCTTTGTCTCGCTGACTTGTGGTCAATTTTGCCTCTATTTCATGCACAATTTTGTGCGAAAGCAATCCTTATCTCTCCTTGATTCTGACAATATTGAGCATAACGAAAAGTTTGTTAAACAATTTGTGGCTCACCAATTTCGTTTGCAAAATTGTCGCTTTTCACCATATTCCCAGCAAACTTGTCAAGCATGTAATTTCAAGCATTATCATGTTTAGACATATGTCAACAAATAATTTAGCTAATATTTGCATCAATTCAAGTTTCAACATGTTTTGGAGGTCATTTGAAAATCCGAGTATATAAAAGAGAAAAATGAACTGTGAAACTCTCATAATTGCTATCAGTTATTCAGCAGGAATGATGGCTCCCGAACCGAGATACGGTTTCATGTACTTGAAGCGCACTGGATCGACTAACGGTTATGTGGTCCATTGCTTCACTGATACTCTTTACGAAAATATGATGTCCTGCATCCAAGCAGCGAATGCTCATCCTATGGATACAGTGGAGTCGGATTGCAGAATGAAAGTCGCCTACTTTAAGGTTTTGAACAACAATGATATTGTCAGAGAACTCCACAACAGTCCTTCCATGAACTGTCGACAAGCATTTGATTGCAGATCTTGATGTAAAATTCACTTTGTGACAATACTTAAGCATGTACCCAAGAAATATGTTCACTGCAAAGCTTCAGAGAACTTTTGTAATCGGTGACAAAGAAAATGTACATTTAGAGTTTTTAAGCATTTTATATATGATTATCTATAGTGTTTATGAAGTTTGGATAAATTTTAGATGTGTGTAAACTTTCATTAATTGCAGTTTGTGTTTTGTAATCTTCCAATGAATGTATAATATTTTTCATGTTACAACTTTTCTAAGAATACTCAATAAAAGCAATATTTCTTTCTTATCTCAGATTTCATTATTTTTG
Source organism: Trichonephila clavata (assembly GCA_019973975.1). NCBI lineage: Eukaryota > Metazoa > Arthropoda > Arachnida > Araneae > Nephilidae > Trichonephila > Trichonephila clavata. The sequence continues at coordinate 27,993 of BMAO01039290.1, read as the reverse complement.
TTTGAACGTTATTTTGTGTTTCTTCCCTGTCCTTGTGTTTTTTATTAGGAAAACTAGCAACATTGTTATAAAGTGGAAACACATATCTTGAAATATGAGAACGGAACAACCTTCAATTTTTCTATTGATAAATAATTTTATGACACATTTAACCTTCACCGAATGCGATTTTGCAAAACAATCATCCCATGAAGTGAAGTGCGTACAAAGTAGATGTTAGCTCAAGGTGATACATTAGTATATAAGCAGCTTAATCGAAAACTCAAATCAGTCGCAAATCAACAGCCCTTCTGTACAGAGAATCATCTCAAGATGGCATCTAAAGAGGGTATGCATGTTTTCTATTCTCTTTGTAGTAAAAAATTAATTTTTCTTTTTTCGAATCTATCATTTGCTTTGTTCATGTTAACAATTAAATTAAGATAAAAAAAATATTTTTTTCCCCGTAATCTTTGCTACGTAAAGTGAAACTGAAAATTTGGTATCTCTATCATTCTTAGATAGAAAGAAAATAAAAGCAGCATTTTCAGAAGATGAAGATGATGTTGAATATATGCTTCCTCGAAAAAAACAGAAGAAAAAAACAAACACCTCAGCTTCTGGCTTTGACTTAAATTTATGAGGATATGATTCCCACCTGATACTTCAAAAATTGAGTAGCAAATATGCAAAATCAATCAGCATAATTCCCGTTAATTCACAAAAATTCACTACATTTCAAATTGATCAGATTAAGTTTCTCGATAGCTTTCAATTTCTGAGTACGTCGCTTGCTACTTTAGTAGAAAACTTAGTGATTTCTAATCATTCATTTCCTATTTTCAATGAATTTTATTCCAATGAGAAAAACAAGTTTCTTTTAAAACGGAAAGGAATATTTCCTTATTCATATTTTTCAAGTCCAGCTGTACTAAATGAAACTTGTTTACCTCTAAAAGAAGCATTCTACAATGCTTTAACAAACAGTCATATAACAAACGATGAGTATAATTTCGCTCAGTTAATATTCAGATCATTCCGTTGCAAAACTTTTGGGGATTACTTGAAGCTGTATCAACAGTTAGACGTTATTTTACTTGCTGAAGTTTTTACTTCTTTTAGACAAAAATGTATGGCATACTACAATCTAGACCCATGTCATTTCATTACAGCTGCTGACTTAACTTGGAACGCCGGATTAAATTTTACGAAAGTTGAGTTAGAAATATTCACAGATGCAAACATGTATCTGTGGATCGAGAATAATATTCGTGGCGGAATATATTATGTAGGAAAGAGATATTCATGCTCTAATAATCCCTTCGTTCCTGAAACATTCGATCCAAAACGTGAAGAGTCATACATTATTGCATTTGATGCCAATAATTTGTATGGCTACACAATGACCCAGTCTCTTCCTATCAGTAATTTCAAATTTTTATCTGAATCTGAAATAAAAAATTTAAATGTTTTAGATTTATCAGCAAAGGATGACATCGGATACTTTTTAGAGGTTGATCTCTCGTACCCATCCACACTACATGATTCACACGATTTTCCACTAGCACCAGACCATACTGAGATTACATTTGATATGTTTTCTCCTTACCAAAAAAAGTTGATAAAAAATCACGGTCTTAAACTTTGGAAACAGAATCGCAAACTCACACCATGTTTTTATACAAAATATAATTACGTAGTACATTATTTAAATTTAAAGTTTTATTTAGAAAAAGCCCTGGTTCTACAAAAAATTCATAATGTTTTACGATTTCGACAAGAACCTTGGTTAAAACCCTATGTTTCATTTAATAATAATAAGAGACAATCCACAAAACACGCATTTGAGAAAAATCTGTTTAAGCTAATGAATAACACATGGTTTGGAAAAAGTTTACAAAATCCAAGGAAACGACTTCAAATTGAGGGCGCCTTCACTTTGAAACAATGTCAAAAAAAACTTTCTAGTCCATTACTTGAAAATTTTGAGATAATTAATGAAGAATTTTCAGTTTTTAAAATGACAAAAAAAAATTTATGCCTCGACAAACCCATATATATCGGTTTCACTATTCTTGAGCTTTCGAAATTACACATGTATAAATTATATTATAATTACTTTAAAAGTTTTTATCAAAATAAATGCAGTCTACTGTACACAGACACGGACAGTCTCTATTTAAAAATCAGAACTAATGTTTATACTGATCTAAAAACTACATTCAACTCCATCATGGATTTAAGCAATTTTCCCACTGACCACGAACTTTTTAGTTCTCAGAATAAAGGTGTTTTAGGCGCACTAAAATGTGAAACTACCTCTCCAATAAAAGAGTTCATTGCATTAAAATGTAAGATGTACTGCTTGGTGTACTGTGATGGAGCAAAAAAAGACAGCAAAAGGTGTGAAGAAAGAGCAAGTAAAACTATTTACCGCTGATTTATATAAATCAGTTCTAAATAATCAACTTTTTTTGAAGACGATGCAGTTGAAAATTTCCTTCACAAATTAAAACAATTATGTTCTGAATTACTCGATAAAATGCATAAAAATTTACCAATGGCTAAATGTGACAAACCTTGCAGCACTCAATGTCATATTTGCGGTAAAAAGTTTTTAAAAAGCGATAAAATAGTAAGAGATCACAATCATTTGACATCTGTCTTTAGAGGTTATGCACACAATAAATGCAACCTCTTATACAGAAAAACATTTTTTTTACCTGTGATAATACATAATTTAAGAGGATATGATTCCCACCTGGATACTTCAAAAATTGAGTAGCAAATATGCAAAAATCAATCTGCATAATTCCTGTTCATTCACAAAAATTATCTACATTTCAAATTGATCACATTAAAATTCTCGATAGCTTTCAATTTCTGAGTACTTGCTACTTTATTAGAAAACTTAGTGATATCGAATCATTCATTCCCTATTTTCAATGATCATTTTCTTTAGAAATTAGAATCGAACCGCGGTCGAATAAAAACATTGTTGACGCATGTTGATTTTCGCGCGTCGAACCAACTGAGCCAACAATGGTTCCGTTAGTCTGTGAGAAATTAAGTAGTTATTGGGTTCGAAAGGTTTTATTTTTCTCATGCATCAAAATGCTGACGAGAAACAAAACAATACACAACATTCATTCATCGCTTTTGCTATTACGTTGTTCTCTCACTTTTATATAGTGGCCATCAATACCAACTACTCATACATAGATAGATACGTTTATTTACCTACGAATTTTAATAGTTTAAGACTAGCTTTCATGGCCCGGCGTTGAACGGGCTTATACCGAGGGTATAACTTATCCCCATGTTAATTTTCTCCTCTTATTCTAACGCCAACACTTTGGTATGGGTTTAACGCGTACGATGTGAGTGCATGACCCGTGAGTGCGTGTCATGGCTTTGTTGCTTAACATTTTCCCTTCTCTTCACAAATTCTCGATCCTAGTACCACTGAAGACCAGCCGTGTAGGGGCGGGATGTTTGTAAAATATGTCGAAAGCTCAAACGTCCTCCCGTTGGTGTGGTGTGGTAGTTAGGAAAGGGGTGCCAGCTCAGGTGTCGTCCGCGTCACTTGACCATGGTTCAAAATTACGCGGACCGTCCCCAAAAGGCCACGTGTTGCTGAACAGTGGGACGTTAATATTCACTCAACTTCACAAATTCAGCACTTCCAATATTATTTTCCGAAATTACTTTGATTTCTGTCTTTCTTTCCTCTCCGCTTAGCCCGGCGTTGCACGGACATTTACCGAGTGAATAACTTCACCCTCATGGAAATTTCGTGTTTCCCTCAGGCCGATAGCACTTGTGTGTGTGTGTGTGTGTGTGCGTGCGATGTGAGTGATTTCTTTAACAATGTCATAAAAACTCCCTTTTTCGAAATTTGTTCTTGCGTTGGCGTGGTGTGGTAATTATTAAAGATGGGTGAAAGCTCATGTGCCGTCCTCGTCACTTGAGCATGGTTGAAAATTTCGAGGTCCGTCACCAAAAATTCTCGAATAGGCAAACAGGGTGAATTTTAAAATCACCCAACTCACTTTCCAATTCTTTCGTTGCAATTTTTTATTTTCCTTAAACAAAAATGTAGTCTTTTTAAAAACAGTTGTATGCTGAAAAAAAGACAGAAAGTATAAATTTTTCAAATTACAAAATTTCACTATTATTTTAATTCTTGGAGTAAAATTGTGAGGATTTTTTGAAATATTCGACCCGGGGGAAAAAAGTTTCACGCAATTACCTTTATAAAAGAAGAAATTATTAAATGATTGATTTAAGTATTTTGAGTGTTTTATTAAAATTTGATCAAAAAAGTTTTTTGCTTTTTTTTAAAATCACTGATTCTAAAAGTTTTAAATTGAAAATTTCGAAGTCCGTCGCCAAAAAACTCTGGAGTAGGTGAACAATGCGACTTTAAAAATCCCTCACTCACATTTCAATTATTTCGTTGCAATTTTTTAGGCCCCGGAAACGAAAATGTAGCTTTTTTAAAAATAGTTGTATGTTGAAAAAAGTCAGAGAAGTAGAAATTTTTAAAATTACAAAATTTCACTACTATTTTAAATCTTGAAGTAAAATTGTGAGGATTTTTTGAAATGTTCGACACACGGAAAAATAGTTTCATGCGATTATCTTTACGAATGAAGAATTTATTAAATGATTGTTTTAAGTATTTTGAGTGTTTTATTAAAATTCGTTCAAATAAGTTTTCGGCTTTTTATTTTTAAATCACTGATTCTGAAAATTTTAAAAATCATTTTTATTTAAACGTAACGATATTGATTCATATGAGAAAAATCATAAAATATGCAAAACATCATTGTTTTGTAAAAAAAAAAGTTTTTTTTTTTAAATTCTTTAAGATTATTTGATTCTATTATGTATGAAAAAATCATATTAAATGCACATATTATTTTTTTAAAAAATCATAAATGTTTATTATTGAGATTATTTTGAAAATTAATATAATTTTTGATTTTTTAATTTCAATTGTTTTTATCATGATTCTAAGTAAATTGAAAATTTCGAATGATTAGTTTCATGCGATTTATCTTTAATTTTTCGTTCAATTTTACGAAGAATTATTTTTTAAAAATATTGTTGTTGAATCAAGAATATAAACAAAATATATAAAACTTGAATAGTAGAAAAAAAAAAAAAGTTTCATCGATTATCTAGAATGAAGAATTATTAATGATTGTTTAATTTTTGATTTTTATTAAAATTCGTTCAAATAAGTTCGGCTTTATTTTAAATCATGATTGAAAATTTAAAATCATTTTATTTAAACGTAACGATATATTCATATAGAAAAAATCATAAAATATGCAAAAATCATGTTTTGTAAAAAAAAAGTTTTTTTTTCCTATAAATTTTTAAAGAAATTAGTTTTTGCATTTTATTTTTTAATCATTGATTCTAAATGATCAATGACTTTTTTAAAAATCATTTTCATTTAAATGCATCGATATTTATTTATTTTAGAAGAAATCATAACATAGGCAAAGTATTATTATTTTGAAAAAAAAATCCGAATCTGACAAATAAATGATGTTTGGTATTTAATTTATTCAATCACTGATATTAAAAGAGCAAAGTATGAATCTTTTTAGTTCAGATGGTTTACTTATCATAGTTATAAGAAATCCTTATACGTAACGATTGAAAAATTTCGTTTAATGATTTACAGAAAACAATTCTTTCAACAAAGAAAACGTTCTGATATAATATATTACGAAAAACCAAGCATGTTCATTATTTTAACAATAATTATTTTCTTAGAGCTTAAAATAATACAAAGGGTTTGTGTGTATGTGTGGTATTTTCATTTGCCAATGAATCTTTATATACTGGTAGCTAAAGTATAGTCCAGAAAACTATAATCTATCGTTTTATCCAGAAAAAAACAGATTATACAGTGTTGTCATTACATAATTAATCTAGTAATGAATAACGGAAAAAATATTGCTTTAGTTTCGTAAAATATATATTATTTTAAATCCATTTTCTAAAAAAATAAATACAAAAATTCTCACCGTTAATTTTCGAAAGAACTATTCATTTTTTCATTTCGTTGTTTTTGAATGTTAGATTAAAAATATATAAGAATGAAAAAGCCTGGAAATTTATTTGCGTTCACTGCGCAAAATCATTAAAAAAGAAAATAATACTGTGTGTGAGACTAATATATGTTTCAGAATTATATTTTTTTACAGTATTTTTTATTCCACTTTTCTTAAAAAAGTCATTCTTTAAGAATAAGGAAAATATCAGTCATAAAAAAATAAAAGGTAGAACACTTTAAAGCGTTTATCTGTAATGAATTAGATATACTAATATCGATAGAAAATAACTTCCGCCATGAGAGACAGCATGGAAAAAAAAGGGAATTCCCCTTTTCTCCATTACTCAAATTAACATCATTCACTTATGCCAAGAACAGCAAGTTTGACCTTGGCCACTGAGCGTTAAACAGAGGGGACAAAATAATAATAATGATTCTCGCGCATGCGTAAAGCCTTTAGAATGTCTTTAAAGTTTTCATTATTTTTGAGGGCTCAATTTTTAATTGAAAATTCCAAGTTTTCACATATTGATTGGAAACAACAATAATTTTTAAAGAAAAATGGTTACAAAAATAATGCTTATATTATTTCTCGCAAAAACTTTATTTTACGAAAATGACAAAAAAAATCTTTAAAATCCTTAATTTTTAATCGAAATGGACACATGGGAAAAAATTTCATGCATTTTTTTTTTCAATGAAGAAATTATTAAATGATTGATTTAAGTATTTTGAGTGTTTTATTAAAATTCGTTCAAAAAAGTTTTCGGCTTTTTTTTTAAATCACTGATTCTGAAAGTTTTAAAAATCATTTTTAAATAAACGCAACGGTATTGATTCATATGAGAAAATATCATAAAATATGCAAAACAGCATTGTTTTGTAAAAAAAAAGAAATTTGTTTTTTTTTCTATCAAATTCTTTAAAGAAAGATAGTTTTTTCCCGGAAACGAAACTGTAGCATTTTTAAAAATAGTTGTATGCTAAAAAAAGAACAGAAAGTATAAATTTTTCAAATTACAAAATTTAACTACTATTTTAATTCTTGAAGTAAAATTGTGAGAATTTTTTGAAATATTCGACACGGGGAAAAAAGTTTCATGCAATTACGCAGTATTTTAATTTAAACTATAAGTTTTATGAAAGAGAACAATAATTTCGATACTGATAAATATTTTAAATGAATATCAGAAATGCATTGAATGCATTTTAATTTTAAAAACAAAAAAATTCTACAGATAGCTCTTGAAACGTTTGGATGTTTGATTAAACATATGTAAGTGTTAAAAATCGACTTTTGGGGGAAAACCTAGTTATATACTAACATTCACTGAAAAAAAAAACATTCAAAAAGAAAATAATACTATTTGATAAAAACATTTAATTTTTTTAATTTTAATTTTATAGTTTTTCATTCCACTCTGTGTTAATTAAATTATTTAAACACGTATCTGCGAAAAAAATTATATTATACAGAACTAACTTATTGATTATTTTCTAATAAAATTGATTAAAAATGCTCATTTAGCAATTAATTGTGACGTAGCATTTGCTTACATAATGGCAGCACTGAAAATGAAGTAAATTTCAGATCAGTGGGGATGCAGCAAGTGAATTCAATCATTGAAGAAGAGAGAATTAATTTACGGGTGGGAAAAATAAGCAGAAATGAACAAAATCGAATTGTTGAAAAAGATAGAAATTACTTTGAATGATTAAAAATCAGAAAAAAACCTTTTAGAAGGCAAAAAAAAAGTACATTTAAATAACAGAGGATCATGTTAAAATAAGTATTTATTAGTAAAATTAATTTTTGTGGGAAAAATTAGCAGAAATGAAAAAAAAGAGATCCCTCGATTCGAACTCGCAGAGACACGATCTGCATTACCGTGTAAATGAAGCGTAGCGCTATCCGACTGTGCTACCGGGACCCGTAGCGAAAAATTAAAATAGGCAATAATAATGAATGGGACAAAAAAGTAATTTTTTTCGAAATGGCAAATTCTTTCGATTTTATTACTCGCCAAAGTTATATTTGAAAGTAATTTCACCTGATTTTAAGGCAAATTATTTTAAAGTAGTAATCTATAAAGTTTATTATGAACAGTAGAACAAAAATATTCGAAACTAATTACAAAAAAAAAAAAAAAAAAAAAAAAAAAAAAAAAAAAAAAAAAAAAAAAAAAAAAAAAAAAAAAAAAATTTAAATATGTTCAGAAAAACATCAGTTTACGAAAATCACAAAATGTTAAATCGTAATTTTGAAGCAATTTCAATCTTCGTATATGTACGGATAATATGTTTAAACACGAAAAATGTTTGTGAGATTATTCATAAATGACGAAGTTATCAATGTAAAGTAAAAATTGGATACTTTTAAAAATCTTTAAAAAAAAAGTTTTGGGAATTTATTTTTTAATGAATGATGTAAAAAGAAAGGCTTGAAGTAATTAGTGTAGAATATCGATTAATAACACGAAAAAAATTCATACGCAACGATTAGATATAATTTCATAAAAACTTATCTGTTTTAACACTATTTAAAAAATTTGAAAAAATAGGAAATAGTTATTAAAAATAAATATACGTATCGTGGCGAAATAAATGATCTTTCCGATTCTGTAATTATTTTTTGTCTGATTTCAACACCGAAAATTGATGACATTTTAAGATGGTCGAAAACGTCGGATTACCGCTCGGCCGAAACGGACGGAAGTTTCGCCAAGTAAACAACCGGTAGGCGTTAAAACAATTAGGCGTTTTAAGATTTTTAATAAATATCTTTTCAACTAATTACAATATCGGAATATAAATGGGCAATACGGCTTCCCCGGAAAATTCCCGATCTTTTGGTACCTTCCGCGACTTTCTGCGTGGTGCGGTTGGTAAGAATATAGACGCACATACATACATAGATAGATAGATAGATTGAGAGATACGTTTGTTTACCTTCGAATTTTAATAGTGTAAGACTAGCTTTCATGGCCCGGCGTTGCACGGGCTTATACCGAGGGTATAACTTAATCCCATGTTTTTCTTTTATTCTAACGCCAACACTTTTGTTTAGCGTACGATATATGCATTGGAAGCGGTCATATGTGCTAAATACGAAAGTGGGAAAAATAAGCAGAAATGAACAAAATCGAATTCTCTAGATTTGAACCCAAAAAATAAGAATTAGACACTTAGCAGTAAGGCGGAAGCGGCGCGTTAACCAACCGCGCCACCCAGACCCGAAGCAGAAGTGAAAATAGGCAATAATAATGAATGGGAGGTTCAAATTGAAATTAATTTTTAATTGAGGGGATCCACAGGATATTCACATAACGATTGAAAGATTTCGATTGAATATTACATTTAAATGTATTGCAAAAAATTTATTGATTTTTGATATTTTTATAAAAAGCAATTAATAGTAAAGAATATATAATACGAACATAGCTTTTTTTTCTAAGGAATTTATACCTATTTAACTGACTATTTCCAAAAAAAATAATTTCGAAATGGGCAAATTCTTCGATTTTATTATGAAATTATATGTCAAAAAAAGAATTCTACATTTGGCATTATTTTAAAGCAAACTATAAGTTTTATGAAAGAGAACAAAAATTTCGATACTGATAAATATTTTAAATGAATTCTCAGAAATGCATTGAATGCATTTTATCATATTAATCTGACATATATACTTATTTAATTTTCAAAATTATATAAAGAAAAATTGACGAAAAAATAACTTTTTCACTCGCATTTTTTTTAATCGCCAAAGCTACTGATTTCCCCCTGTTTAAGGCAGAATTTTTTTAGTGTAACCCTTGAGTGAGATGCGGTCGAAGGCGAAACAGGTCAAAAGTCTCTGGCGCAAAGCTAATTTTCGACGAGAATGTTTGGCTAAATGTAAAATCGCGTATTTTAAATTATTTTAAAAATTATTACCTTCATTTTAAGGGCATAATTTTTACGTTAATGCTCTCAAACATCACCAACTATTTGCAAAAATAACGTACTTTGAAATAAAAAATGTACAAATTACTACTTTTTAATTTATTTCTCAGAAAAACATCAGTTTACGAAAATCACAAAATGTTTTTTAAAATCCGTAATTTGGAAGTAATTTTTTCAATCTTCGTATATGTTACGGATAATATTGCTTTACACACGGAAAAAAGGTTTTGTGAGATTACCTTCATAAATGACGAAGTTATTCAATGTGAAGTAAAAATTGGGACTACTTTTTAAAAATTCTTTAAAAAAAAGTTTTGGGAATTTTATTTTTTAAATGAATGGATCTAAAAGAGAAAGGTTTGAAGTTAATTCGTGTAGAATATCGGTTTAATAACACGAAAAGTAATTCATACCCAACAATTTAGAAATAATTTTCATAAAAACGCATCAGTTTTAACACTATTTTAAAAACTTCGAAAAAAAATAGAAAATATCGTTATTCTACAAAAAAAAATTATAACGTATCGTGGCGAAGTAAATGATCTTTCCGATTCTGTAATTATTTTTTGTCTGATTTCAACACTGAAAATTGGATAACAATTTTAAGATGGTCGAAAACGTCGGATCTTTGCTTGGTCGAAACGGAACGGAAGTTCCGCCAAGTAAACAACCGGTAGGAGTTAAAACAATTAGGCGTTTTAAGGTGTTTAATTAATATCTTTTCAACTAATTACAATATCGGAATATAAATGGGCAATACGGCTTCCCAGGAAAATTCCCAATCTTTTGGTACCTTCCGCGGCTTTCTGCGTGGTGCGGTTCGTGAGAAGATACACACACACACATAGATAGATAGATAGATAGATAGATACGTTTGTTTACCTTCGAATTTTAATAGTGTAAGACTAGCTTTCATGGCCCGGCGTTGCAAGGGCTTATACCGAGGGTATAACTTAATACCCATTTCAATTTCCTCCTTTTATTCTAACGCCAACACTTTTGTGGGTTTGACGCGTACGATGTGAGTGCATGTACCCGTGAGTGCGTGTCATGTTTGTTGCTTAAATTTTCCCTTTCTTCACAAATTCTCGATCCTAGTACCACTGAAGACCCCGTGTAGGGGGGATGCACGTAAAATTGTCGAGAGCTCAAACGTCCTCCCGTGGTGTGGTGTGTAGTTAGGAGAGGGGGTGCCAGCTCAGGTGTCGTCCCGTCACTTGACCATGGTTCAAAATTACGTGGACCGTCCCAAAAGGCCTCGTGTGCTGAACAGTGGGACGTTAATATTCACTCAATCTTCACAAATTCAGCACTTCCAATATTATTTTCCGAAATTACTTTGATTTCTTTGTTTCTTTCCTCTCCGCTTAGCCCGGCGTTGCACGGGCTTTTACCGAGTGAATAACTTCACCCTCATGGAAATTTCGTGTTTCCCTCAGGCCGATAGCACTGTGTGTGTGTGCGTGCGATGTGAGTGATTTCTTTAACTATGTCATAAAAACTCCCTTTTTCGAAATTTGTTCTTGCGTTGGTGTGGTGTGGTAATTCTTAAAGATGGGCGAATGCTCATGTGTCGTCCTCGTCACTTGAGCATGGTTGAAAATTTCGAGGTCCGTCACCAAAAACCCTTGAATAGGCAAACAGTGCGAATTTAAAAATCACCCACTCACTTTCCAATTCATTCCTTTTCCTAAGTGAATAATTTCATCCCCATGGAAATTTCTTGTTTCCTTCAAGTCGATAGCACTTGTGTGTGTGTATGCGCGCGATGTGAGTGATTTCTTTAACTCTGTCATAAAAACTCTCTTTTTCGAAATTTGTTCTTGCGTTGGTGTGGTGTGGTAATTCTTAAAGATGGGTGAATGCTCAGGTGTCGTCCTCATCACTTGAGAATGGTTGAAAATTTCGAGGTCCGTCACCAAAAATTTCGAATAGGCAAACAGGGTGAATTTTAAAATCACCCACTCACTTTCCAATTCTTTCGTTGCAATTTTTTATTTCCCGGAAACGAAAATGTAGTTTTTTTAAAAATAGTTGTATGTTGAAAAAAAGACAGAAAGTATAAATTTTTCAAATTACAAAATTTCACTACTATTTTAATTCTTGGAGTAAAATTGTGAGGATTTATTGAAATATTCGACTCGGGGGAAAAACGTTTCATGCAATTACCTTTATAAAAGAAGAAATTATTAAATGATTGATTTAAGTATTTTGAGTGTTTTATTAAATTTTGTTCAAAAAAGTTTTTGGCTTTTTTTAAAATCACTGATTCTAAAAGTTTTAAATTGAAAATTTCGAAGTCCGTCGCCAAAAAACTCTGGAGTAGGTGAACAGTACAACTTTTTAAAAATCCCTCACATTTCAATTCTTTCGTTGCAATTTTTTAGGCCCCGGAAACGAAATGTAGCTTTTTTAAAAATAGTTGTATGTTGAAAAAAGACAGAGAAGTGGAAATTTTTAAAATTACAAAATTTCACTACTATTTTAAATCTTGAAGTAAAATTGTGAGGATTTTTTTAAATGTTCGACACACGTAAAAATAGTTTCATGCAATTATCTTTACGAATGAAGAATTTATTAAATGATTGATTTAAGTATTTTGAGTGTTTTATTAAAATTCGTTCAAATAAGTTTTCGGCTTTTTATTTTTTAAATCACTGATTCAGAAAGTTTTAAAAATCATTTTTATATAAACGCAACGATATTGATTCATATGAGAAAAAATCATAAAATATGCAAAACAGAGCATTGTTTTGTAAAAAAAAAAATATTTTTTTTTCTATAAAATTCTTTAAAGAACGATAGTTTTTTCCCGGAAACGAAACTGTAGCATTTTTAAAAATAGTTGTATGCTGAAAAAAGAACAGAAAGTATAAATTTTTCAAATAACAAAATTTCACTACTATTTTAATTCTTGAAGTAAAATTGTGAGAATTTTTTGAAATATTCGACACGGGGAAAAAAGTTTCATGCAATTACGCATTATTTTAAAGTAAACTATAAGTTTTATGAAAGAGAACAAAAATTTTGATACTGATAAATATTTTAAATGAATCTCAGAAATGCATTGAATGCATTTTAATTTTAAAAAAATATATTAATTTAAATCCATTATCAATAAATACTAATAAAAATATTCTACAGATAGCTCTTGAAACATTTGGATGTTTAATTAAACATATATAAGTGTTAAAAATCCACTTTTGGGGAAAACCTAGTTATATGCTAACATTCACTGAAAAAAACATTCAAAAAGAAAAAAATACTATTTGATAAAAACATTTAATTTTTTAAATTTTAATTTTATAGTTTTTCATTCCACTCTGTGTTAAAATTATTTAAACACGTATCTGCGAAAAAAATTATATTATACAAAACTAACTTATTAATTATTTTTAATAAAATTGATTAAAAATGCTCATTTAGCAATTAATTGTGACATACCATTTGCTTACATAATTGCAGCACTGAACATGAAGTAAATTTCAGATCAGTGGGGATGCAGCAATTGAATTCAATCATTGAAGAAGAGAGAATTAATTTGCGGGTGGGAAAAATAAGCAGAAATGAACAAAATCGAATTGATGAAAAAGATAGAAATTACTTTGAATGATTAAAAATCAGAAAAAAACATTTTTGAAGGCAAAAAAAAAAGAAGTACATTAAAATAACAGAGGATCATGTTAAAATAAGTATTTATTAGTAAAATTAATTTACGTGGGAATAATTAGCAGAAATGAAAAAAAAGAGATCATCGCCGATTCGAACTCGCAGAGACACGATTTGCTTCACGGTGTAAATGAAGCGAAGCGCTAACCGATTGTGCTACCGGGACCCGTAGCAAAAAATGAAAATAGGCAGTAATAACGAATGGGAGGACGAAAAAGTAATTTTTTCACTCGCAATTTTTTTTTACTCGCCAAATTTACTGATTTCCCCCTGTTTAAGGCAGAATTTTTTTAGTGTAACCCTTGAGTTAGATGCGGTCGAAGGCGAAACAGTTCAGAAGTCTTTGGCGCAAAGCTAATTTTCGACGCTAATGTTTGTCTAAATGTAAAATCGCTTGTTTTAAAATTATTTTAAAGATCATTACCTTCATTTTAAGGGCATAATTTTTACGTTAATGCTCTCAAACATCACCAACTATTTGCAAAAATAACATACTTTGAAATAAAAAATGTACAAATTACCACTTTTTAAATTATGTCTCAGAAAAACATCAGTTTACGAATATCACAAAATGTTTTTTAAAATCCGTAATTTTGAAGCAATTTTTTCAATCTTCGTATATGTTACGGATAATATTACTGTACACACGGAAAAAAGGTTTTGTGAGATTATCTTCATAAATTACGAAGTTATTCAATGTGAAGTAAAAATTAAGACTACTTTTTAAAAATTCTTTAAAAAAAAGTTTGGGGAATTTTATTTTTTAAATGAATGGATCTAAAAGAAAAAGGCTTGAAGTTAATTAGTGTAGAATATCGATTTAATAACACGAAAAGTAATTCATTCCCAATGATTTAGCAATAATTTTCATAAAAACGCATCAGTTTTAGCACTATTTTAAAAAATTCGAAAAAAAAATAGAAAATATCGTTATTCTACAAAAAAAAATTATAACGTATCGTGGCGAAATAAATGATCTTTTCGATTCTGTAATATTTTTTTTGTCTAATTTCGACACCGAAAATTAGATGACAATTTTAATATGGTGGAAAACGTAAGATTACCGCTCGGCCGAAACGGAAGGGAAGTTCCGCCAAGTAAACAACCGGCAGGAGTAAAACAATTAGGCGTTTTAAGGTTTTAATTAATATCTTTTTAACTAATTACAATATCGGAATATAAATGGGCAATACGGCTTTCCCGGAAAATTCCCGATCTTTTGGTACCTTCCGCGACTTTCTGCGTCGTACGGTTCGTGAGAAGATAGACGCACATACATACATACATACATAGATAGATAGATACGTTTGTTTACCTTCGAATTTTAATAGTGTAGACTAGCTTTCATGACCCGGCGTTGCACGGGCTTATACCGACGGTATAACTTAATCCCCATGTTAATTTCCTCCTTTTATTCTAACGCCAATACTTTTGTGGGGTTTGACGCGTACGATATGAGTGCATGTCCCGTGAGAGCGTGTCATAGTTTTTTTGCTTAACATTTTCCCTTCTCTTCACAAATTCTCGATCCTAGTACCACTGAAGACCCGCAGAGTAGGGGAGCGATGAACGTAAAATCTGTCGAGAGCACAAACGTCCTCCCGTGGGTGTGGTGGTGTAGTTAGGAGAGGGGGTGCCAGCTCAGGTGTCGTCCACGTCACTTGACCATGGTTCAAAATTACGTGGACCGTCCCCAAAAGGCCTCGTGTAGCTGAACAGTGGGACGTTAATATTCACTCAATCTTCACAAATTCAGCACTTCCAATATTATATTCCGAAATTACTTTGATTTCTTTGTTTCTTTCCTCTCCGCTTAGCCCGGCATTGCTCGGGCTTTTACCGAGTGAATAACTTCACCCTCATGGAAATTTCGTGTTTCAATCAGGCCGATAGCACCTGTGTGTGTGTGTGCGTGCGATGTGAGTGATTTCTTTAACTATGTCATAAAAACTGCCTTTTTCTAAATTTGTTCTTGCGTTGGTGTGGTGTGGTAATTCTTAAAGATGGGCGAATGCTCATGTGTCGTCCTCGTCACTTGAGCATGGTTGAAAATTTCGAGGTCCGTCACCAAAAACCCTTGAATAGGCAAACAGTGCGAATTTAAAAATCACCCACTCACTTTCCAATTCTTTCCTTTTCCTAAATGAATAAATTCATCCCCATGGAAATTTCGTGTTTCCCTCAGGCCGATAGCACTGGTTTGTGTGCGTGTGTGTGTGTATGCGCGCAATGTGAGTGATTTCTTTAACTATGTCATAAAAACTCCCTTTTTCGAAATTTGTTCTTGCGTTGGTGTGGTGTGGTAATTATTAAAGATGGGTGAAAGCTCTGGTGTCGTCCTCGTCACTTGAAAATGGTTGAAAATTTCGAGGTCCGTCACCAAAAATTCTCGAATAGGCAAAAGGGTGAATTTTAAAATCACCCAACTCACTTTCCAATTCTTTCGTTGCAATTTTTTATTTCCCGGAAACGAAAATGTAGTCTTTTTAAAAACAATTGTATGCTGAAAAAAAGACAGAAAGTATAAATTTTTCAAATTACAAAATTTCACTATTATTTTAATTCTTGGAGTAAAATTGTGAGGATTTTTTGAAATATTCGACCCGGGGGAAAAAGTTTCATGCAATTACCTTTATAAAAGAAGAAATTATTAAATGAATGATTTAAGTATTTTGAGTGTTTTATTAAAATTCGTTCGAAAAAGTTTTTGACTTTTTTTTAAAATCACTGATTCTAAAAGTTTTAAATTGAAAATTTCGAAGTCCGTCGCCAAAAAACTCTGGAGTAGGTGAACAGTGTGACTTTAAAAATCCCTCACTCACATTTCAATTCTTTCGTTGCAATTTTTTAGGCCCCGGAAACGAAAATGTAGCTTTTTTAAAAATAGTTGTATGTTGAAAAAAGACAGAGAAGTAGAATTTTTTAAAATTACAAAATTTCACTACTATTTTAAATCTTGAAATAAAATTGTGAGGATTTTTTGAAATGTTCGACACACGGAAAAATAGTTTCATGCAATTATCTTTACGAATGAAGAATTTATTAAAGGATTGATTTATATATTTTGAGTGTTTTATTAAAATTCGTTCAAATAAGTTTTCGGCTTTTTATTTTTTAAATCACTGATTCTGAAAGTTTTAAAAATCATTTTTATTTAAACGTAACGATATTGATTCATATGAGAAAAAATCATAAAATATGCAAAACATCATTGTTTTGTAAAAAAAAAAAAAGTTGTTTTTTCCTATAAAATTTTTTAAAGAAATATAGTTTTTGGCATTTTATTTTTTAATCATTGATTCTAAATGATCAATCACTTTTTTTAAAATCATTTTCATTTAAATGCATCGATATTTATTTATTTTAGAAGAAATCATAAAATAGGCAAAGTATTATTGTTTTGAAAAAAAAATCCGAATCTGACAAATAAATGATGTTTGGTATTTAATTTATTCAATCACTGATATTAAAAGAGCAAAGTATGAATCTCCTTTTTGTTCAGATGGTTTACTTATCATAGTTATAAGAAATCCTTATACGTAACGATTGAAAAATTTCGATTAATGATTTACAGAAAACAATTCTTTCAACAAAGAAAACGTTCTGATATAATATTTTACGAAAAACCAAGCATGTTCATTATTTTAACAATAATTATTTTCTTAGAGCTTAAAATAATACAAAGAGTTTGTGTGTATGTGTGGTATTTTCATTTGCCAATGTATCGTTATATACTGGTAGCTAAAGTATAGTCCAGAAAGCTATAATCTATCGTTTTATCCAGAAAAAAAACAGATTATACAGTGTTGTCATTACATAATTAATCTAGTAATGAATAACGGAAAAAATTTTGCTTTAGTTTCGTAAAATATATACTATTTTAAATCCATTTTCTAAAAAAAAAATACAAAAATTCTCACCATTAATTTTCGAAAGGACTATTCATTTTTTCATTTCGTTGTTTTTGAATGTTAGATTAAAAATATATAAGAATGAAAAAGCCTGGAAATTTATTTACATTCACTGCACAAAATCATTCAAAAAGAAAATAATACTGTGTGTGAGACTAATATATATTTCAGAATTATATTTTTTTACAGTATTTTTTATTCCACTTTTCTTAAAAAAGTCATTCTTTAAGAATAAGGAAAATATCAGTCATAAAAAAAATAAAAGGTAGAACACTTTAAAGCGTTTATCTGTAATGAATTAGATATACTAATATCGATAGCAAATAACTTCAGCCATGAGAGACAGCATGGAAAAAAAAGGGAATTCCCCTTTTCTCCATTACTCAAATTAACATCATTCACTTATGCCAAGAACAGCAAGTTTGACCTTGGCCACTGAGCGTTAAACAGAGGGGACAAAATAATTATAATGATTCTCGCGCATGCGCAAAGCCTTTAGAATGTCTTTAAAGTTTTCATTATTTTTGAGGGCTCAATTTTTAATTGAAAATTCCAAGTTTTCACATATTGATTGGAAACAACAATAATTTTTAAAGAAAAATGGTTACAAAAATAATGCTTATATTATTTCTCGCAAAAACTTTATTTTAAGAAAATCACAAAAAAAATCTTTAAAATCCGTAATTTTTAAGCAAAATCGACACACTGGAAAAATTTCATGCAATTTATTTTTCAATGAAGAAATTATTAAATGATTGATTTAAGTATTTTGAGTGTTTTATTACAATTCGTTCAAAAAAGGTTTCGGCTTTTTATTTTTTAAATCACTGATTCTGAAAGATTTAAAAATCATTTTTATATAAACGCAACGGTATTGATACATATGAGAAAAAATCATAAAATATGCAAAACAGCATTGTTTTGTAAAAAAAAGAAATTTGTTTTTTTTCTATCAAATTCTTTAAAGAAAGATAGTTTTTTCCCGGAAACGAAACTGTAGCATTTTTAAAAAAATAGTTGTATGCTGAAAAAAGAACAGAAAGTATAAATTTTTCAAATTACAAAATTTCACAACTATTTTAATTCTTGAAGAAAAGTTGTGAGAATTTTTTGAAATATTCGACACGGGGGAAAAATGATTCATGCAATTACGCATTATTTTAAAGTAAACTATAAGTTTTATGAAAGAGAACAATAATTTCGATACTGATAAATATTTTAAATGAATATCAGAAATGCATTTAATGCATTTTAATTTTAAAATTATATTAATTTAAATCCATTATCAATAAATACTAATAAAAAAATTCTACAGATAACTCTTGAAACGTTTGGATGTTTGATTAAACATATGTAAGTGTTAAAAATCCACTTTTGGGGGAAAACCTGGTTATATGCTAACATTAAAATGAAAAAAAAACATTCAAAAAAAATAATACTATTTGATAAAAACATTTAATTTTTTTAATTTTAATTTTATAGTTTTTCATTCCACTCTGTGTGAATTAAATTATTTAAACACGAATCTGCGAAAAAGATTATATTATACAGAACTAACTTATTGATTATTTTCTAATAAAATTGATTAAAAATGCTCATTTAACAATTAATTGTGACATACCATTTGCTTACATAATTGCAGCACTGAAAATGAAGTAAATTTCAGATCAGTTTGGATACAGCAAGTGAATTCAATCATTGAAGAAGAGAGAATTAATTTACGGGGGTGAGAAAAATAAGCAGAAATGAACAAAATCGAAATCTCTAGATTTGAACCCAAGAAATAAGAATTAGACACTTAACAGTAAGGCGGAAGCGGCGCGTTAACCAACCGCGCAGCCCAGACCCGAAGCAGAAGTGAAAATAGGCAATAATAATGAATGGGAGGTTCAAATTGAAATTAATTTTTAATTGAGTGGATCCACAGGATATTCACATAACGATTGAAAGATTTCGATTGAAGATTACATTTAAATGTATTGCAAAAAATTTATTGATTTTTGATATTTTAATAAAAAGCAATTAATAGTAAAGAATATATAATACGAACATAGCTTTTTTTTTCTAAGGAATTTATACCTATTTAACTGACTATTTCCAAAAAAAAATTTTTGAAATGGGCAAATTCTTTGATTTTATTATGAAATTATATGTGAAAAAAAGAAATATACATTAGGCATTATTTTAAAGTAAACTATAAGTTTTATGAAAGAGAACAAAAATTTCGATACTGATAAATATTTTAAATGAATCTCAGAAATGCATTGAATGCATTTTATCATCTTAATCTGACATATATAGTTATTCAATTTTAAAATTATATAAAGAAAAATTGACGAAAAAGTAACTTTTTCACTCGCATTTTTTTTTACTCGCCAAAGTTACTAATTTCCCCCTGTTTAAGGCAGAATTTTTTTACTGTAACCCTTGAGTTAGATGCGGTCGAAGGCGAAACAGGTCAAAAGTCTTTGGCGCAAATCTAATTTTCGACGCCAATGTTTGGCTAAATGTAAAATCGCGTATTTTAAATTATTTTAAAAATTATTGATTTCATTTTAGGGCATAATTTTTACGTTAATGCTCTCAAAAATCACCAAATATTTGTAAAAATAACGAACTTTGAAATAAAAAATGTACAAATTACTACTTTTTAATTTATTTCTCAGAAAAACATCAGTTTAGGAATATCACAAAATGTTTTTTAAAATCCGTAATTTGCAAGTAATTTTTTCAATCTTCGTATATGTTACGGATAATATTGCTTTACACACGGAAAAAAGATTTTGTGAGATTACCTTCATAAATGACGAAGTTATTCAATGTGAAGTAAAAATTGGGACTACTTTTTAAAAACTCTTTAAAAAAAAGTTTTGGGAATTTTATTTTTTAAAGAATGGATCTAAAAGAGAAAATTTTGAAGTTAATTAGTGTAGAATATCGATTTAATAACACGAAAAGTAATTCATACCCAACAATTTAGAAATAATTTTCATAAAAACGCATCAGTTTTAACACTATTTTAAAAAATTCGAAAAAAAATAGAAAATATCGTTATTCTACGAAAAAAAATTATAACGTATCGTGGCGAAGTAAATGATCTTTCCGATTCTGTAGTTATTTTTTGTCTGATTTCAACACCGAAAATTGGATGACAATTTTAAGATGGTCTAAAACGTCGGATTACCGCTCGGCCGAAACGGAACGGAAGTTCCGCCAAGTAAACAACCGGCAGGAGTAAAACAATTAGGCGTTTTAAGGTTTTAATTAATATCTTTTCAACTATTTACAATATCGGAATATAAATAGGCAATACGGCTTCCCCGGAAAATTCCCGATCTTTTGGTACCTTCCGCGACTTTCTGCGTCGTACGGTTCGTGAGAAGATAGACGCACATACATACATACATACATACATAGATACGTTTGTTTACCTTCGAATTTTAATAGTGTAAGACTAGCTTTCATGGCCCGGCGTTGCACGGGCTTATACCGAGGGTATAACTTTATCCCCATTTTAATTTCCTCCTTTTATTCTAACGCCAACACTTTTGTGGGGTTTGACGCGTACGATGTGAGTGCATTACCCGTGAGTGCGTGTCATGGCTTTGTTGCTTAAAATTTTCCCTTATCTTCACAAATTCTCGATCCTAGTACCACTGAAGACCCACCGTGTAGGGGAGGGATGCACGTAAAATAATCGAGAGCTCAAACGTCCTCCCGTTGGTGTGGTGTGGTAGTTAGGAGAGGGGGGTGCCAGCTCAGGTGTCGTCCGCGTCACTTGACCATGGTTCAAAATTACGCGGACCGTCCCTAAAAGGCCTCGTGTTGCTGAAGAGTGGGACGTTAATATTCACTCAATCTTCACAAATTCAGCACCTTCCAATATTATTTTCCGAAATTACTTTGATTTCTTTGTTTCTTTCCTCTCCGCTTAGCCCGGCGTTGCACGGGCTTTTCCGAGTGAATAACTTTACCCTCATGGAAATTTCGTGTTTCCCTCAGGCCGATAGCACATGTGTGTGCGTGCGATGTGAGTGATTTCTTTAACAATGTCATAAAAACTCCCTTTTTCGAAATTTGTTCCTGCGTTGGTGTGGTGTGGTAATTATTAAAGATGGGGGAAAGCTCATGTGTCTTCCTCGTCACTTGAGCATGGTTGAAAATTTCGAGGTCCATCACCAAAAACCCTTGAATAGGCAAATAGTGCGAATTTAAAAATCACCGACTCACTTTCCAATTCTTTCCTTTTCCTAAGTGAATAATTTCATCCTCATGGAAATTTCGTGTTTCCCTCAGGCCGATAGTACTTGTGTGTGTGTATGCGCGCGATGTGAGTTATTTCTTTAACTATGTCATAAAAACTCCCTTTTTTAAAATTTGTTCTTGCGTTGGTGTGGTGTGGTAATTCTTAAAGATGGGTGAAAGCTCAGGTGTCGTCACTTGAGAATGGTGGAAAATTTCGAGGTCGGTCACCAAAAATTTCCGAATAGGCAAACAGGGTGAATTTTAAAATCCCCCACTCAATTTCCAATTCTTTCGTTGCAATTTTTTATTTCTCGGAAACGAAAATGTAGTTTTTTTAAAAATAGTTGTATGTTGAAAAAAAGACAGAAAGTATAAATTTTCCAAATTACAAAATTTCACTACTATTTTAATTCTTGGAGTAAAATTGTGAGGATTTATTGAAATATTCGACTCAGGGGAAAAAAGTTTCATGCAATTACCTTTATAAAAGAAGAAATTATTAAATGATTGATTTAAGTATTTTGAGTGTTTTATTAAAATTTGTTCAAAAAAGTTTTTGGCTTTTTTTAAAATCACTGATTCTAAAAGTTTTAAATTGAAAATTTCGACATCCGTCGCCAAAAAATTCTGGAGTAGGTGAACAGTGCGACTTTTTAAAAATTCTTTACATTTCAATTCTTTTGTTGCAATTTTTTACGCCCCGGAAACGAAATGTAGCTTTTTAAAAAATAGTTGTATGTTGAAAAAAGACAGAGAAGTAGAAATTTTTAAAATTACAAAATTTCACTACTATTTTAAATCTTGAAGTAAAATTGTGAGGATTTTTTGAAATGTTCGACAAACGGAAAAATAGTTTCATGCAATTATCTTTACGAATGAAGAATTTATTAAATGATTGATTTAAGTATTTTGAGTGTTTTATTAAAATTCGTTCAAATAAGTTTTCGGCTTTTTATTTTTTAAATCACTGATTCTAAAAGTTTTTAAAATCATTTTTATTTAAACGTAACGATATTGATTCATATGAGAAAAAATCATAAAATATGCAAAACAGAGCATTGTTTTGTAGAAAAAAAAAAGTTTTTTTTCCTATAAAATTCTTTAAAGAAAGATATTTTCTTCCCGGAAACGAAACTGTTGCATTTTTAAAAATAGTTGTATGCTGAAAAAAGAACAGAAAGTATAAATTTTTCAAATTACACAATTTCACTACTATTTTAATTCTTGAAGTAAAATTGTGAGAATTTTTTGAAATATTCGACACGGGGAAAAAAGTTTCATGCAATTACGCATTATTTTAAAGTAAACTATAAGTTTTATGAAAGAGAACAAAAATTTTGATAGTGATAAATATTTTAAATGAATCTCAGAAATGCATTGAATGCATTTTAATTTTAAAAAAATATATTAATTTAAATCCATTATCAATAAATACTAATAAAAATATTCTACAGATAGCTCTTGAAACATTTGGATGTTTAATTAAACATATATAAGTGTTAAAAATCCACTTTTGGTGGAAAACCTAGGTATATGCTAACATTCACTGAAAAAAACATTCAAAAAGAAAAAAATACTATTTGATAAAAACATTTAATTTTTTAAATTTTAATTTTATAGTTTTTCATTCCACTCTGTGTTAAAATTATTTAAACACGTATCTGCGAAAAAAATTATATTATACAAAACTAACTTATTAATTATTTTTAATAAAATTGATTAAAAATGCTCATTTAGCAATTAATTGTGACATACCATATCTTTACATAATGGCAGCACTGAAAATGAAGTAAATTTCAGATCAGTGGGGATGCAGCAAGTGAATTCAATCATTGAAGAAGAGAGAATTAATTTGCGGGTGGGAAAAATAAGCAGAAATGAACAAAATCGAATTGATGAAAAAGATAGAAATTACTTTGAATGATTAAAAATCAGAAAAAAACATTTTTGAAGGCAAAAAAAAAAAAGTACATTAAAATAACAGAGGATCATGTTAAAATAAGTATTTATTAGTAAAATTAATTTACGTGGGAAAAATTAGCAGAAATGAAAAAAAAAGAGATCCCATCGATTCGAACTCGCAGAGACACGATCTGCTTTACGGTGTAAAAGAAGCGTAGCGCTATCCGACTGTGATACCGGGACCCGTAGCGAAAAATGAAAATAGGCAATAATAATGAATGGGAGGACGAAAAAGTAATTTTTTCACTCGCATTTTTTTTTTACTCGCCAAATTTACTGATTTCCCCCTGTTTAAGGCAGAATTTTTTTAGTGTAACCCTTGAGTTAGATGCGGTCGAAGGCGAAACAGTTCAGAAGTCTTTGGCGCAAAGCTAATTTTCGACGCTAATGTTTGTCTAAATGTAAAATCGCTTGTTTTAAAATTATTTTAAAGATCATTACCTTCATTTTAAGGGCATAATTTTTACGTTAATGCTCTCAAACATCACCAACTATTTGCAAAAATAACATACTTTGAAATAAAAAATGTACAAATTACCACTTTTTAAATTATGTCTCAGAAAAACATCAGTTTACGAATATCACAAAATGTTTTTTAAAATCCGTAATTTTGAAGCAATTTTTTCAATCTTCGTATATGTTACGGATAATATTACTGTACACACGGAAAAAAGGTTTTGTGAGATTATCTTCATAAATTACGAAGTTATTCAATGTGAAGTAAAAATTAAGACTACTTTTTAAAAATTCTTTAAAAAAAAGTTTGGGGAATTTTATTTTTTAAATGAATGGATCTAAAAGAAAAAGGCTTGAAGTTAATTAGTGTAGAATATCGATTTAATAACACGAAAAGTAATTCATTCCCAATGATTTAGCAATAATTTTCATAAAAACGCATCAGTTTTAGCACTATTTTAAAAAATTCGAAAAAAAAATAGAAAATATCGTTATTCTACAAAAAAAAATTATAACGTATCGTGGCGAAATAAATGATCTTTTCGATTCTGTAATATTTTTTTTGTCTAATTTCGACACCGAAAATTAGATGACAATTTTAATATGGTGGAAAACGTAAGATTACCGCTCGGCCGAAACGGAAGGGAAGTTCCGCCAAGTAAACAACCGGCAGGAGTAAAACAATTAGGCGTTTTAAGGTTTTAATTAATATCTTTTTAACTAATTACAATATCGGAATATAAATGGGCAATACGGCTTTCCCGGAAAATTCCCGATCTTTTGGTACCTTCCGCGACTTTCTGCGTCGTACGGTTCGTGAGAAGATAGACGCACATACATACATACATACATAGATAGATAGATACGTTTGTTTACCTTCGAATTTTAATAGTGTAGACTAGCTTTCATGACCCGGCGTTGCACGGGCTTATACCGACGGTATAACTT
This sequence comes from Trichonephila clavata, assembly GCA_019973975.1. Classification (NCBI taxonomy): domain Eukaryota; kingdom Metazoa; phylum Arthropoda; class Arachnida; order Araneae; family Nephilidae; genus Trichonephila; species Trichonephila clavata. The sequence continues at coordinate 2,802 of BMAO01039290.1, read as the reverse complement.
AATCCCCATGTTAATTTCCTCCTTTTATTCTAACGCCAATACTTTTGTGGGGTTTGACGCGTACGATATGAGTGCATGTCCCGTGAGAGCGTGTCATAGTTTTTTTGCTTAACATTTTCCCTTCTCTTCACAAATTCTCGATCCTAGTACCACTGAAGACCCGCAGAGTAGGGGAGCGATGAACGTAAAATCTGTCGAGAGCACAAACGTCCTCCCGTGGGTGTGGTGGTGTAGTTAGGAGAGGGGGTGCCAGCTCAGGTGTCGTCCACGTCACTTGACCATGGTTCAAAATTACGTGGACCGTCCCCAAAAGGCCTCGTGTAGCTGAACAGTGGGACGTTATATTCACTCAATCTTCACAAATTCAGCACTTCCAATATTATATTCCGAAATTACTTTGATTTCTTTGTTTCTTTCCTCTCCGCTTAGCCCGGCATTGCTCGGGCTTTTACCGAGTGAATAACTTCACCCTCATGGAAATTTCGTGTTTCAATCAGGCCGATAGCACCTGTGTGTGTGTGTGCGTGCGATGTGAGTGATTTCTTTAACTATGTCATAAAAACTGCCTTTTTCTAAATTTGTTCTTGCGTTGGTGTGGTGTGGTAATTCTTAAAGATGGGCGAATGCTCATGTGTCGTCCTCGTCACTTGAGCATGGTTGAAAATTTCGAGGTCCGTCACCAAAAACCCTTGAATAGGCAAACAGTGCGAATTTAAAAATCACCCACTCACTTTCCAATTCTTTCCTTTTCCTAAATGAATAAATTCATCCCCATGGAAATTTCGTGTTTCCCTCAGGCCGATAGCACTGGTTTGTGTGCGTGTGTGTGTGTATGCGCGCAATGTGAGTGATTTCTTTAACTATGTCATAAAAACTCCCTTTTTCGAAATTTGTTCTTGCGTTGGTGTGGTGTGGTAATTATTAAAGATGGGTGAAAGCTCTGGTGTCGTCCTCGTCACTTGAAAATGGTTGAAAATTTCGAGGTCCGTCACCAAAAATTCTCGAATAGGCAAAAGGGTGAATTTTAAAATCACCCAACTCACTTTCCAATTCTTTCGTTGCAATTTTTTATTTCCCGGAAACGAAAATGTAGTCTTTTTAAAAACAATTGTATGCTGAAAAAAAGACAGAAAGTATAAATTTTTCAAATTACAAAATTTCACTATTATTTTAATTCTTGGAGTAAAATTGTGAGGATTTTTTGAAATATTCGACCCGGGGGAAAAAGTTTCATGCAATTACCTTTATAAAAGAAGAAATTATTAAATGAATGATTTAAGTATTTTGAGTGTTTTATTAAAATTCGTTCGAAAAAGTTTTTGACTTTTTTTTAAAATCACTGATTCTAAAAGTTTTAAATTGAAAATTTCGAAGTCCGTCGCCAAAAAACTCTGGAGTAGGTGAACAGTGTGACTTTAAAAATCCCTCACTCACATTTCAATTCTTTCGTTGCAATTTTTTAGGCCCCGGAAACGAAAATGTAGCTTTTTTAAAAATAGTTGTATGTTGAAAAAAGACAGAGAAGTAGAATTTTTTAAAATTACAAAATTTCACTACTATTTTAAATCTTGAAATAAAATTGTGAGGATTTTTTGAAATGTTCGACACACGGAAAAATAGTTTCATGCAATTATCTTTACGAATGAAGAATTTATTAAAGGATTGATTTATATATTTTGAGTGTTTTATTAAAATTCGTTCAAATAAGTTTTCGGCTTTTTATTTTTTAAATCACTGATTCTGAAAGTTTTAAAAATCATTTTTATTTAAACGTAACGATATTGATTCATATGAGAAAAAATCATAAAATATGCAAAACATCATTGTTTTGTAAAAAAAAAAAAAGTTGTTTTTTCCTATAAAATTTTTTAAAGAAATATAGTTTTTGGCATTTTATTTTTTAATCATTGATTCTAAATGATCAATCACTTTTTTTAAAATCATTTTCATTTAAATGCATCGATATTTATTTATTTTAGAAGAAATCATAAAATAGGCAAAGTATTATTGTTTTGAAAAAAAAATCCGAATCTGACAAATAAATGATGTTTGGTATTTAATTTATTCAATCACTGATATTAAAAGAGCAAAGTATGAATCTCCTTTTTGTTCAGATGGTTTACTTATCATAGTTATAAGAAATCCTTATACGTAACGATTGAAAAATTTCGATTAATGATTTACAGAAAACAATTCTTTCAACAAAGAAAACGTTCTGATATAATATTTTACGAAAAACCAAGCATGTTCATTATTTTAACAATAATTATTTTCTTAGAGCTTAAAATAATACAAAGAGTTTGTGTGTATGTGTGGTATTTTCATTTGCCAATGTATCGTTATATACTGGTAGCTAAAGTATAGTCCAGAAAGCTATAATCTATCGTTTTATCCAGAAAAAAAACAGATTATACAGTGTTGTCATTACATAATTAATCTAGTAATGAATAACGGAAAAAATTTTGCTTTAGTTTCGTAAAATATATACTATTTTAAATCCATTTTCTAAAAAAAAAATACAAAAATTCTCACCATTAATTTTCGAAAGGACTATTCATTTTTTCATTTCGTTGTTTTTGAATGTTAGATTAAAAATATATAAGAATGAAAAAGCCTGGAAATTTATTTACATTCACTGCACAAATCATTCAAAAAGAAAATAATACTGTGTGTGAGGACTAATATATATTTCAGAATTATATTTTTTTACAGTATTTTTTATTCCACTTTTCTTAAAAAAGTCATTCTTTAAGAATAAGGAAAATATCAGTCATAAAAAAAATAAAAAGGTAGAACACTTTA